>WBNM01027427.1:0-55248 GCA_013399055.1 Ramphastos sulfuratus | reverse complement strand
GAACTAATTCCTCATGGACTTCCAGGGCAACAGACTGCTCCCTGACCCCATCACCCAGCTCAAGAGGCCACTTGTCCTGAACTCCTCCCTCCTCACTGTTAAAAATTGAGGCAAAGAAGGTATTCAGGACCTCAGCCTTTTCCTCATCTTCAGTTACGGTGTTCCCATCCAGATGCAATAAGGAGTGGAGGCTCTTCTTGCCCTTCTTTTTAGCATTGATAAATTTGTAAAAATGCTTTTTATTATCTTTCACAGAGGTGGCCAGCTTAAGTTCTAACTGGGCCTTTGCCTCTCTTATTTTTCTCCTACATAATCTAACAACATCCTTAAACATGTCAGGAGAAGCCTTCCCCTCCTTCCAAAGGCAATAGACCCTCTTTTTTTCCCCTAATCAAGCATTCCTGCTCTTCACACAGCCGAACAGAGCAGGCCCCAGCCCAGCTCCAGATGTGCCCACAGTTTGCATCCCAGGTGGCATCTCTTGGCGGCATCTCTTGGCTCCCACATCCTCAGTTCCCTCTGATAGTCTCTGTCCTCATCCCAGCCAAGCAGCCTTGGGCACCACCTGTCCTGAAGCCCCACAGAGATGCTGTCAGCTCCAGTACTCAGGTGAATCCAAGGGCTCGTCCTAAGCTCAGAGCCAGCTGGAAATCCCTTGTCTTTGCCGTGACCCCTGGGCAAGCACCTAGCCCTTGCCAGAGGTAGCCCTGCACACCGTCCTGTAGCTCCTGCATCCAGCTGTAGTGCAGACCCACAGCCCCTGCCAGCCTTTTCCTCAGATGGATTTAGCCCCAGCCAGCAGACTTCTCCAGAGAGCCTTTGACAGCAGTGCCTCCAAAACCTACTCAAGTAGTAATTACCACACTCAGCTGTAAAGCCAGCAGGGTACTAGTGTCTGAGTACTACCACCGGAGACCCTCCCGGGCCTGGGCTATCAGTCCTGTCCTCCAGCACCCTCACTCCCTGCACCATTCCCTCTGAACTCCAGCTCAGAGGTCCCTGCCAGCAATCCACCTGTGACCAGCCTCAAGCCCTTTCCCTGCACCTCAGCCTTGCCCACAAGATGCCACTTCCAGTCGAGACAAGGCAGCACTTGTCCAGTAAGGGAAGACTCTCCTTGACCCTGCTGTGTTCCATAGGGGATGATCAAGTCCTGCAGCTCTTGTGCCATGTCCCAGCATCTGAAAAGAGGTGTGGAGTCAGTATGTCCCAGTCACTCCTTAGCAGTCACAAATGCACATGCCCACTGCCTGAGCAGGTTTTCATACCTGTGCCTCCCAGTGGCCTGGTCTGCAGCATCCAGGCACATCTCTGATGTGCGGTACCCGCAGCCTGTGGTTTCACATGGCCTCTGATAGATGTCTCTCATTGTAATGTCACTTGTGGGGTGCAGTATGGTGTTGGGTATTTCTGGACACGTTGCAAACAATGTGATCTTCTTAGTATTTTCTTGGTGACCCCAACAGCCCTAGAGGCTTACACATTTCTCCTGTGCAGTCAACACAGCCTTAGAGAGAAGCCAAAAGAAATCACATACCTCTACGTACACATGTCCAAACAGACTGCAAACATCAGCCAGGGCCAGACAGAGCACTTGGAATTTTGTAGCAGAAAAGGAGAGCTCTCAGGTTTCAGCCTGTACGGTTCTGCTGCAGGTATTTGTGCCTGAACTCACCACAAGATCAATGATGTAAACCCTGTGATGTTCCAAAATTGTTCACTGATGGGAACTTCCTACCAGCCTCTGCACACTGAAACCAGCTTTTTCTCTGGGCTGTCTGGATAGCCTGGCAGAACAGGCACCCAAATGTGAAACTGAGCAGCGGTAAAGCAGAGAGAGATGGAGAAACCTGCTGACATAGCTGAGGAAAGCAGAAAAGGTGATCAATCAGCCTAAGCAGTGACAGTGACCTTCCAGCATTCACTCTGCTGGCACAGGTGGAGCTACAGACTGGAGCTGTCATCCCCTGACTGCCAGCTGCTCTCCCTCCCAAGCAGTGGTCTCTTCTCACACCCACCTATGGTACTGCACGCAGGTGTGCAGGGTGTTTCGGAGGCCTGGATGTCACAGGGACTTTTCTCAGCATCTTCTGCCCCATCAGGGTGGAAGAGATCACAGTAGGAACTTGGCCATCTTGCCCCAGTGGAGCACAAGTGATGTGGGCATGTACAGAGGGTGCAGAGACAGAGCTCTGTTGAGCTGCACAGCCAGGGAACAGCACCCACCTGTTCAGCAGAGAGGCCAGAAGGGCTAAAGAGCTGCAGGCACTGGCTGCGTGTGGAAGTTGACAGCCCAAGCACAGAGCTCTGCCATTTCTTGAATCACAGAATTGCCTGGATTGGAAAAGACCTTTAAGATCACCAAGTCCAATCATTAGCCCCTGGCTAATGACACTGACAAGCCCCTGGCTAAACCAGATCCCTCAGCACCACAGCTACAGCCGAGGTGAGGTGTGCCAGCAGGATTTGCTCCCTGTGGCTGGACAAAAGCAAACGCTCTTCCCTCACACCACCAAGCCAGGTTCAGGCTCTGGCCACTGTTATGTCCTCACAGACCCGCATCTGGGGCCTCCTACGCTGTGCTTGCCACCTCCTGTTGTCAGCAGCAAAACACCCATTTGGGACAGGACGCTGTGCTGTCCCCTCCTGCTGTAGGGCCACCCAGCCCTAAGCACTCATAGCACAGCCCAGTGCTGTTTCACTCTTCCCAGGTAGGTGTCTCAGCTGTCCTCAGCAGCTAGGCAAGGTGACCAAGGCTCCACCAGGGCTCACAGCTGGGAAACACATTCTGTTAGGTGTCAGGAAATGTGGGCCCTTCCTCCTCCCTGACAGTGAGTCCTTTTAGGACAAGCACCTAAGTCCTCAAAACTTGTCCCCCCCAGAAAGCTGTTGGCATGAGTCTGGGTCAGTTCCCAGGGCAGAGGTGCAAGCAGCAGCAGACCCACCACAGCTGGCACAGGTTAGGCTCATGCCTGCAACCCATACAGAGGTGCCCGTGATAGGGCAAGCCACCAAGGTTTCTGTAGCTTGGAAGCTGACTTCAAAATCTTATCTCCTTTTCTGTGCTCTCAGTCCTCTTGCACAGAGGACAGCTTGTCACACAAAGGCAAGCTCCTTTAACCTACTTAATGGTATATTTCACCTCCATGGTCCTCTGGTGCCCAGGGTTTATCTTGCAATCAATGTTGCCCTTCTAAGAGATGCCTGTTTAAGTCTGGGTTTAAAACCCCAACAACGCTCACTCCTGGTTTCAGTCAGATCTGGTGATCAACTGCCCTGCTGAGCAGTGTTCAGACTTCTCTGTGCAGTGCTCAGGAAAGTCCAGGGATCAAGCCCTGAGCTGCTCGCACACACCCAGCGGTTTGCTGTCTCACCATCAGTCCCACTGATCTTAGCTTCACTGAGCAGGTCAATGGCCACAGCTAGCAGGGACACAGAGCATGGCCCATAGCTAGCAGGATCTTTGCTGGAGTTTGTTTCTGGGGCTGCACAGAGGACATGGGTTGTCCCCAGCAGACCTAACGTTTCCAGGGCTTTCCATTAGACACTCATCTCTGGCACCAGTTTTGCTCAGCCACACCAGAACCATGCTCTCGGGGTTGTCCTGCGCTCCCCTTTCACTTGCATGAGACCTGCTGCATAAGCACTGCAGCAAGAGGGGCAGATTCTGGCCCACTGCTGTTCTGATGCAGGTTGAATCAATGTTAGTGGTTATGCTGGCAATTCACCCTCCAGTTGGAATATCCAACAGATCCCATGTTTTCCTTGCAGTTGATGCAAATGAGAGTTGATTGTAAACATCTCATGCCTAAATTATACCTTAGAGAATCCAAGTAACACAGTTGGTCTTGCCTGAATTATTTCAGTGAAAACAAGGCAGACAAATGAGTGCAATTGTCCAGCCTCTTCCCCTCGCTGGCTCCTGCCTTGCTTGGGAACTCCTGCAGCTCAATGTCCATGCAAGGTTTTGAGTGTAAATGCGCCTCTCGCCTCCAAATCTGGCACTATTGGCAAACCTGATTTTCTCTCACTCTAAGATAGAAAGTGGGAGGGAATTAACAATGGGAAGAGTCTGCTTGTGGTCTGTGTTTCAGAGGAGCACTGCAGCCAGCTCCCAGACCATCCACAAGAAACTGGTGGCCAATTCTTTGGTTACTGTGCTGGGGTCTCACACTTAATCAGCTGCAGATCTAAGAGCTCTGATCCCACGGGAGAGAGAGGAAAGGCAGCACGTAAAGGCACATCACCTTCTTTGTGCCACTTTACTTGTTGCATGAAACTTTGCATCTGTTTCAAACTAAAACATCAGAACAGCTGGAGCTTCTTGTTCCAGAATCAGACAAAACCAGCCAAAGTCTGCTTCTTCCTGAGGAGCCAGTTCTTCCCTCCTTTCAGGCACATATCCTTCAAGGACAGGCATGTGGAGGAAGGGAAGCAGCAGCAAAAGCAACCTAAGAACGAATGGAATTAAGAAATACAAAGTAACTGAAGAAGTTGGTCCCAGCACAGCATTGGTTCACACTATGTCTGCATAGCACTTGGTAAAGGTGCTGGACGTGGTAAATGTGGCTTCAAACTAGGCTTCAGCACAAGGCACACAACCAGATCTCAGCATAGTAAAAACATCATCACACCAGACTGGGTTTTTAAACTGGAAGAAAGGAGATTTAGACTGGATACAAGGAAGAATTTGCTCATGCTAAGGATCCTGTCCCAGGTTGCCCAGAGAGGTGGGAGATGCTCCATCCCTGGGACCATCGCAGGTCAGGGTGTTTGGGCCTGTGAGCAGCCTGCTCTGGTTGGGGATGTCCCTGCTGACTGCAGGGGGGTTGGACTGGGTGAGCTTGAAAGGTCTCTTCAACACAAAGCATTCCATGACTCTGTGATTCTATGACCAGGTGTGTTCTGCTATGCAGTGCCTGACCACCCTCAGCAGGACTCTGCAGTCCCACCCAGGCTGGATTTAGGCCTCTCCATTGATGGTGCCACAGGTGGGCTCTGCCGTGGGAGTAGCAGGTCCGCACAGTGCTAGCTGCAGCGAAGGCAGCCGCAGCAGCCCCGCTGGCCCTGCCTCACATCTGTCGTTTACCAGGACTGCAGCGAGGCTGCTGTGGGGATCTGCCTGTCACAGAGCCAGGCTGGGAATCTGCTGAGAAGAGCTGAAGGGCTGGGCCGGCAGCTCAGGACCAGGAGGGGATGGTTTGCAGTAGCACATTCATCAGCCCTGGTGTTGGCAAATGCCAGCAGAGCCACAGACCAACCAGGCCTTGAGGTGGCCTCAAAGAGCCCAGGCTCTGCATACACCAGCAGAGAAGCAGCAGCATGTAGGGGAAGAGTCAGAAAAAGGCACTGGGTTTGTGCCAGACCTTCACTCTCGCTGCCTCTCTTGCAGGGAGCAGTCATCTCTGCAAGATCTCCTGTGCAAGCTCTGCTGAAGAAAACAAATAACTGTTTTCATTGCAGAAGGGACAGCTGTGAGCTTAAAGCTAAACCCACCACCAAAAACCTTCTGATCTGATCTGAGCAAGGAAGAGAGCAGGGCATTGCATTTCCAGGCAGCATGCTGCAAGAAAACACTTAGGAAAAACAAATCTGCATCTCCTTAGCTTTGCCTTTGGTGCAGATTCATTGACTGATGAATTCTTAGCAGCTTTAACATTCATCTGTACACTGTACACTTAAAAATCAACATTGTAAAAGTCTACTTGTCCACAGCGAGTAATTCCTTTGATGGGTGAGTAACTTGTCTCTGTGGAGGGGCTTGTGTTTGGTTTGTGCCTTTGCTGCTCNATTGTTAGTGCTATTAGTGTCAGCTGAATAAATAAATACAAAACACAGAGAAATATCAAATGGTGATGTGGGTATTAGATTTTTCTCAGCGTTATCCCAGTAAGGGATGCAGGAGACAGTATGATGGCCAGGCTGGGAAGTTTCCATGGCAGTTTTTCAGGTGCTTCCTAAAATGTTTTCCATTAAGTGTCCCTAGAGATGCAGTATTTGTATGATTATTGGAAGGAAGAAGCCTTGATTTTTCTTGCCTTCTTTGGTTTCCTTTAGTCTAATGCTCCTTAAGACTCTACAACCCACATTTTTCTTTACAGAAGAAATCCTATCTCTCGTTTTCACACTTCAGAGAAGAGACAGAAAGAGACCTTTAGGCAAAAATGTCAGATGTGTGACTGATAACACCCCCGATCACTTCGGACTGTGACTTGTGGCCATGTTAGCCTCTGATGTGAAAACAAAACACTCACGTTTTATGTTAGCCACTCCGTTCTATTAAATTAGGACCAATCATTAGCCAGTGGAGAGTAGCAGCACTTCCAGCAGGGAGCGGGCCAGGGGGGATGCGGCTGACATCCCTTCTCCTCCCTCCCCCAACTTGCCAGTATTTTCCCCTCCAGAGATGCCGGTGTGAAGCCGGCTCACATGACAACCGAAGTGATTCACGGCACAGCTGCAGCCGCTGCTCCGAGCCTCAGCGCGGAGCAATCCTGGGAAGCAGCCTGGAGAGCGGCGGCAGCGGTGCCCGGGAGCCCCGAGTTGCCTTGGCTGAAGCTATCCACAGCATTACAGGGCCAAGTGGCTGTCATTTGGCAGCAGTTAATAACGGAGTCTTCAGCGGGGTCTTTCCCCTGCTAAATTCAATTTCCAAGACATGGCCATACGTCCTCAGCCTTATCTTTTCATCTACAGCATCTTCTATTATTTTTTGGCTCTCCTATCAGTCTTTAAGCACACAGAGATCACACAGATAAGCCTGCAGTGTGGTTCCTTCTGTCACTGGCTTATCAACGGTGGTTAATTAACTTGGTGGGTCCATAAACGAGACAATTCAGCCGCCGTTCTCTTTTCACTACCATCAAGTTGGGAGAAGCTGAGTGACAGTTTCAGATGTCCCAGCCTGTCCTCCGCAGTTGCACAGCAGCCAAAGAGCAGGGACACCTCACGCTGGGCAAGGACGTTTCAGCTAACACCCAGAGAAGCTCATCACACTCACCCCTCCTCACTTTCCACCTTGTGCCTCCCTCCTTAGTGGGGCTGGACACTGCTGCAGGTTTCCATTCCTTCACTGAGGAGCTTAAAGCCTTTCTGACTGCGGTCACCCACCCTGGCCGACCACCTACACTGCTCAGTCTGTTATTCTNTGCAGCCTGGAGAAGAGAAGGCTTCCAGGAGATCCTAGAGTAGCCTTCCAGTATCTGAAGGGGTCTTACAGGAAGGCTGGGGAGGGACTATTTATAAGATCTTGCAATGACAGGACAAGGGGCAATGGGTTTGAACTGGCAGAGGGAAGATTTAGACTGGATGTTAGGAAGAAGTTCTTTACAGTGAGGGTGGTGAGGCACTGGAACAGGTTGCCCAGGGAGGTTGTAGCTGCTTCCTCCCTGGAGGTGTTCAAGGCCAGGTTGGACGAGGCCTTGAGTAACCTGTGCTAGTGGGAGATGTCCCTGCCTGTGGCAGGGAGTTGGAACTGGATGATCCTTGAGGTCTCCTTCCAACCTTACCATTCTATGATTCTATGATTCTCATGCCCAGCAACTCACACACCCTGCTGAGACCCCTCTGAACTTAATGCCCTAGTTTTGAGGCCAACCTGCTCTCTCCACTTCCCTGCCTGTGCCCAGGTGGGTGCTGGAATTCTCCTTCGCCTTATGGTCCCCAAATGAGGGTTGTATTGGTCCTCAGGGGCACATGTCCCATCCCAGGAGCTGCACAGATGCCACCCTCAGCCATGTCAGCAGGAACTCCTGCACCACCTTAGCGGGGCCAGCAGTGCTCTGGAAACCCTGAGTCATGCAAACGTGGGAGCACTTCCTCACAGACTCCACTAGTTTCAGTTCCCCAGGATGTCAGACACAGATGCCACATGCTGCTGTGGTTGCCATGCTTGAAGGTCAGCAGATATCTTGGCAGCTTCTCCTGCACTCACACATCACTTACCTGTATTCCACAGCAGCTCTGCAGGACACACCAAGCTCTTGCACAGCCAGGGCTGGAGAGCAGCAGCCACAACACAGCTCAGTCTAGCCCTGGGCTGGGCTTAAATGAGGGTCTGGGCCTTGGCCAGTGTGTGGGTGGAGGCTCCAGGTGGGGCTGCTCAGGGGCATTAAGGTTGGTTGGCACCAACACCAAGCCTGCACCTAGGAGGCAAGCAACTTCTGAGGGGTCCTCCCTTATATTGTCCCCTGAGACCTGGGACGCTGGCTCTCCTTATCAGACCATGGGAGGGTACAAAAACTGGGGAAACACCTTGTCACACTGGGTGGGTGGTGGCTGCTCTGTAACCCCCCCAGAGGGAAGAGGTGTTTAGAGACATTTTCACCACTGTCTCCATTGAGGGAGAAAAGCAGCAGCAAAAATGCAGAGGAGGAAAATGAGGGATTTAAAAATAATGACCTAGGCTGATTTTCACTCCAGGGTAGATGAAGGGAACTGAGCTGGGATCTGCTCCCATCAAATGGAAGCAAATTGGACCATTTCCCGGACAGATTGGCCCCAGCTGGGAAAGAGAGAGAAGGCAAGGAAGGAAGATGGCTTGAGGAGAACAGCAGCTCTGAGCTAGCTGTGATTTCGAGCAAGCCAGATGAGATGTATGAGCAAATCAACAGCATCAGACATGCTGGCAGTGGTGCAGCAGCTGAGAGACAGGGCTTGTCAAAGCTGATGGTAAATCAAGGTGGGAAAGCACCCAGGCTTCATGGGATATTTTTTTTTTCCTGAGCGTGATTAAAAATGGTCTCTGCCCCTGCCCATGGCTCACAGGGCAGAGTGGGGACACTAGGGGCTGGCAGAGCCTGCAAAACCTCTCAGAGAGACTTTGGGCAGCATCTAGAGACCAGTGTGACTCTCCAGGGGAGCAGGGACCCTGCTTGTGGCCACACCAGAGGCTCTGAGCACTGATATGGGGTAGCCTGTGCCCATCTAGGAGGAGAAGCAGCAGTGCCCAGCAGTGGGCATGCTCGGAGACCCTTCAGCACCCACACCCCCATTTGTGCTTATGCAGAAGCCAGCCAAGCTTTTGCCAGCGGCCCAGAGGGCTCAAGAGTCTTGTCCCCAGACCTGCCACCCATGCCATGTGACCTTGAGGATGTCATCCCATCTCCATTTGCCCGGCTGGAAGGGAGCTGCTCTGCCAAGCTTCTTGGCAGAGATTAATTAGCGTATTTATTAATTTATTTTTATTAATTTTTAAAATTAATTAAGATTAATCAATGCATCCTTAGCCAGAGCTTCAAGCATCTGTTCAAGCTTCCTTGGTGAAAAACTTCATCCATCTTGAGATCCTCCTCCTTTGACAGGGCAGGGCTGGATTGCCTCTGCACTGTGACAGCTGCCTGCTCTCTGAAGTTCTCAGGGTTTCGAGCTGGCTTGCTCCTGCCAAGCAGCCTGAGAGTGGGGACAGGGCTGGGGAGCACAGGTACATCCTGAGCCTCAGCCTGTGTCTGTGATCCAGCCAGCTACTGAAGCTGCCTGCGCTGAAGGGAACAGGCCAAAGCTCACCAGTAGCTGCTCCGCCTCCCCCTGCATGGGAGCTCGCAGAGGGACTTCCTTCAAGATTTGCCAAGGACGAGTGGTAGTGGGAAAGGAAGTGAGTCAGAGCTGAGGCGTGCTGATGGAGAAGCGAAAACACCACCTTTAAGAGCTGTGCTCTGTCTTTGCACTGCAGGAATGGCCACAAGCAGTGGAAATGGGAAGTGTGGCAAAAAGAAAACTCCAGACCCAGATCTCCTCTGCCCCCACTCTGCACCCAAAGCCTACGCCCATGGTGTGAGACCCCTGCCAGGCCTCACACTGGACCTCTGGCCTTGGGGAGCAAACTGGGGCTTGTCTAGCAGGGCCACTGGTGCTGCAGCTGCATCCAGCGGGTGGGCAGTAAGCTCCGGGACCACCTGGGCAGCCAGTGGGACTTTCCTGGCCCTCATGTCTGTGCCCTGAGCCTGCTGTCACCGGGGGAGGCACTCAGGACAACAGCCGTGTGTTCCCACTCCCAGCTGTTGGAATCCAGGAGTTGCTGCTGACGTTCGCAGGGCTGCTGGCCTCCAGCTACACATGGGCATACTGGACAGACCTTCTTTCACCCTGTCCCTGCTCTCACTGGGGGCAGATGCCTTAGCAAGGGAGAACCTCAGTGCAAAGCCTTCTGATTTGGGTGGTACATCCAGCAGGACCTTCACGATCCTGGGCAGTGTCAAGGCAGGTCCCTGAGCAGTGCCTGCTGCTGCCTCTGGGTGACAGACCCCACAGAGCAGGAATGCAGAGGAAGAGGATTGAGCACCACGAAATAAAAAGCCCTTTTGTTACCCACCCCGGAGCAATCTCTCCTCTTGCTGCCATTATCAGCCCTGCCACGGCTGCGTAAAGCCTGTGTGGGTTAGCCTGGCAGGAGCCTCTTATCTCGTGCCCTGCCCCTGTTTCTGTACCAGGCACAGAAGCTGGGCACCTCTGCTCTTCACAGGCTCTGTGTTGTCAGCCTGCGCAGAGGAGCAGCCGCCGCCACCGCGCGTCACAGCTCTCCGCAGCCGGCAACGCCCGCGGCAGGAGCAGCTGCACCGGCACGGCACTTGGAGTGCCAACTGTGCGAGCCACCGACCCACAGCCCCCAACCCCGGCACTTGGAACGCCAGCTGTGCGAGCCACCGACCCACAGCCCCCAGACCCTGGCACTTGGAACGCCAGCTGTGCGAGCCACCGACCCACAGCCCCCAAACCCCGGCACTTGGAACGCCAACTGTGCGAGCCACCGACCCACAGCCCCCAAACCACGGCACTTGGAACGCCAGCTGTGCGAGCCACCGACCCACAGCCCCCAAACCACGGCACTTGGAACGCCAGCTGTGCGAGCTACCGATCCACGGCCGCCCAGCCCAGGCGCAAGTTTGTGCTCGCAGGCACCGGCCGAGAGGCTGTTCCCCCAGCACCTTGCTGAAGAACCCGAGTCACGCCGGGTCAGACGGGACGCCCTGGCGCATTCACTTGTGAGGTAGTGAAGTCCTGCGTGAGGGACCGTGAGCGGTGTTTGCGGCTGTGCCAGAGCAGACCACAGCAGTGGCCGGGACAGAAAGGCTCCAGAGTTCTCTTCCCTGATGGGGAGAAGGAATTTAGCAGCTCAATGAAGACATTTTTCATCCAGCACCCTGCCTTTACCGGCTCACTGCTACCCACATCATGGGCAGTCCTCGTTGAACTCTCCCCCGTGCTGGCTATCTCCACACCCTGCTCCCAATAATTAACCACAATTAGCATTTGGCGGAAGGTGCTGGCTGTAAGCAGAGCCTGGGAGCGGACGTGGCAGAAGACGGGCGTCTGGATGACAGGAGGGAGCATCCTCAGGCTGAACCTCTGCAGGCACATCTTGCTCTAGGCAGCTTCTCGCTGCCCACCCTGCCTGTACTCTCCTGTGCCCGCATGCGCTGTGGGCCACTTCCGGGCCACCTCCGGCCTTGCTGCCCTGCAGCACTGTGCCGAGGTCCCTCCTTCCCTGGCTGGAACCAGGAAATGGGAATTTATCAACGTGGCTGTTGTTCCTTCACTCTCTGTCCTGTCCCCAGAGAACCTCCAAATCTCATGATTTTCTCCCCTGCTGTTTGTTGTTGTTTTGTTTGTTTGCTTTGTTTTATATTGGAGTCTGTCCCGTATCAGAGAGAAGACATCTTTGTGTGTGCTCTCTGCTGCGGGGGACAGAACTCCACGGGCGCCGGGCTCTGGGGATCTCTGGCAAGCCCTTTGCTGCTGGGCCAGGCAGCAGACATGATCCATGCTGTTGGGGAGCCTCCAGAGGCAGGACTGCAGTGTGCTGCAAACAGGATCAAGAGAAGCAGTGGCAGAGATCAGGCTCATGCCCAGCAGAGCCTTTCTGGCACACTGGCTGCGTTGCATCAAGCAGGGAGGAGCACACTACTGCGTTCTTGTAGTCTTCAGCCCCACTTCGAGGAGAAGAGAGGAAAGCTCCAGTTCAGACAAATGACTCATTTTTACTGTAATCACAGATCCAGCCACGCTTAATGCAACAGAGCAGCCAGCTTCACATGAAAGCTGGTTTGAGAGCCATCAGCATGTGCCGTAAGCAATTATGCCTTGGAATATCTCCCTGCAGAGCCAGGCAATGATGCACTGCAGAGCCATGGCCCATGGCCACACTATCCCTTCCCATGCACGCACCAGAGCAGAGGACAGGATCTGTGCTGAGCCCAAGCAAGGGGGAAGCTGCACCTCACCTGGGCCAGCACCGGCGTCGATTCGAGCAGTAACACCAGAGTTACTGCTTTGGTGACACTGGCCCATGGGGGAGAGGGGTCCTGAGCAACGAGGAAGGCTCAGGGTTGTTAACGTGCTGCCACAGATGCTGCCTGCGGCCCAGCAACGGCGCTGAGATTTGTGTAAGTCAGGGACGATGTGGATCCCATGGCAGCATCAGCAAGGTGTTGTTACCTTTCGTTCCCCGGTGCTGCAGTGACAGAGCAGAGCGGATAGTTGTCCATGATTGCGGTGGTTTTGCCAGCACCAGGGGCTGCTCTGCTGGCTGACCCCATACTCTCTGCGCAGCCGCCCAGCGCTGCCATCTGGACGCAGCCCGCCGGGGTGCCCGGGAACGGCAGGCAGAAGTGCAGGCAGAGTGGGACAAAGAAGTCCCGTGGGGGGTCCCCGCCCTCATTTGGCTCTTAGCAGGCTGCCCAAAGGCTCCCAGCTCCAGGCCACTCTGCCTGGCGACAGTCGGTGCCTGTCTCGGGCCCTGGGGCCGGTCCCACCCACGTCCCACCGGGCCTGGCCCTCGTTCCTTGCACTCCCACTTCAAGCACCACACGTCTGGCGGAGCAAGACACCCTCAGGGTCCGGCACAGAAGAGCCCACGGACAGCCGCGGCTCCGACGGGACCTGGAAGGGGGGGGAGGGGGGTGCTGAGGGCGCCGCGCGGCCGCCAGGTGTCGCCAGAGACCGCGGGCGAGGGGGCGCGCAATGCCAGCTCTGGCCGCCAGGAGGCGCCAGGGCCCGGCTCATCTTTGTCTGCACGTCGCTGGGGGCCACCTCCTGCCACCACTCTGCCTGAGCTGCTATCCCGGGGTGCTCCTCCTAGCCGCCTCCTGGGCAGGCTCTTGCCCTTCCCGGCCTCTGCGCCCTGGGCTGTGCACACGGTCCAGCCTCCGCCAAGTGCAGTCAGCAGCATTTCCCAGCTGGGAAAGGGAACAGGTCAGGGAATGCCGGCTGGTCCTCAGCTTAATCTGCTTCCAAAGCAGAGAGAGGCACCTGTGACCAACAAAGGCGCAGACCTCATTTGAAATAAGCAAAAGTTCTCCCAGCAGAAGGTTTTTGGAAAGAACAAACCCCGGGTTCTGGAGCAGTCTGGGGGAGTGCTGCTGTGTCTGTGCCGAGGATCAGAAGGACCTCAGGATGCAGAGACAGCAATCAGGAGGCTCAGAGGATGTTATTACCTTGAAGATGTTTTCCATCAAGTGCTTCAGTGAAACATGACCTGCTCCTCATATGATTCTTCGTCTCAGGATCCCTCCCCACGCAAGCAGGAGGTTAATTGCCAAAATACCCCTCAGCTCCCAGGGTGTGCCTCAGATGGGGATGAGCCATACTTCCCTCCCCTTCAGGCTGCTTGCCCGTGTCAGCAGCCTCCCCTCCACTCATGGTTTCAGCTGGGCCACGGNCATAGGGCTTGTGCTCGAACAGGAACGGTCTTAAACCAGAGGTTGTGATCAGGAGGGGCTGGAGCAGCAGGTGCCTCCCACAGCAATGCCTGAACCTGCTGGAAGTGAGGAAGAACTGAAATGGAGCAAGGCAGTGTCACACTCACTTGCTTCTCTGTGCTGGCCAAACAGGCTCATGGGTCAAATCAAATGGGCGCTGCCCAGGGCTCCTGCTCTCTGCGTCACAGGCAGCATTAAGCGTACGAGTTTTCTTTAAACAATGAAACTGGAGGCAGGAATGTCCTCAAGGCTGTCACAGCAGAGATCTGATAGTTAACCCTGCAGGACTTCTGTACTTTCATGTGTGGAGGAACTTTGAACTACTTCAGACCTTGACTGCAAACCTTCCGTTCTGCCATAGCTCAGAGAACCACACACTCACCCAGCACCAGCTGAGCACAGGCAAAGCTGTGCTGGAGAGGGAGGCTGAAGATGCACCACACCTTCCCTCTCTGCTTCTCTCCTCATCAGCTGTTCCCTGTTTTATGCCTTTGGGCCAGGGCTGGCAAGAGGCTGGTACAGAGAAGAACACACATTGAGGTGACTCTTGTTCCTCAGCTGAGAAGGAATCTGGCTAGGGAAGGAAGCACTCATCTGAGCTGCCGTGCCGAGATGGCCTGTTTTATGCTAACTTGGGCAGCAGAGAACCCACTTCCCACTTCTGCTAAGCTCATTGAGGGAGGCTTCACCGAGGCAAACAACGCCCTAAGCAATGCTGTCTTTTAAAGGAGAAAGTGGATTTGATGTTTATTAAGAAACAACTTGAAGACAGAGGTCTTGTGGTAGGAAACTGCCCAGGCTTCCACTGTCAACATCTCAGCATGTTGTGACTTGACCTAACTGCTCCAGTGCGAAAGCTCAGACAGTTCTTCATCTCCACTGTGGCAACCCAGCATAGCCATACCCTTGCCACATCCCTGTTTGTCCCCCAGGACCTGGGTGGAGCCATCAAACCACTTCCCACGGACCAACTAAAAAGCTGAGTAATGGCTCCTTATCCTCTAAATTATGGCACTAAAGCTGTTGACATGGCAGTAGAAGACCACTGCCTTCGCCCTCCTTGGTCATCAGGCCCTGCTGTCAGCCCTGAGCCATGTTTCAAGAACCACACTGAGTCCAACCAGCACCTATCAATGACCACCCCAGAAGACAAAGAGACACTGCACTTCACAGCCAGCATCCATGTCCGTCTTGAGCCAGGCAGCTCTGATGCAAGCAGCCCCGCACCTTTGCTGCATCCATCATCTGCTGGAATTTGCACCCCGGTTGTGGGGAGAGCACGAGGAAAAAATCACTGCAAACAGCTGCCTTGGGTTTGTGGTCTCCTGCTGGGTTTACAGCACTCACACCTTTGTGTGTGGAGACAATGACTCAGTCTCTTTCCCCTTAAGAAGCTGTTCCCTTCTTGGTTCTGTGTTCTCGAGGCCAGACCCAGAGGGATGTTTTCTGCCCACCAGTGAGGAATCTGCTCATTGCCAGCTTGTACAAACACTAAAGAATTCACAAATTCTTCCATGAAACATGGCAGACAACCCCCTGGTGCTGAGTGGTGGCCCAAGCAGCAGCACACACCCCTCCCCTGTCTTCTGAGGAGACAGTGGGATTGCAGCCCATGAACACTGCTGCCAGCTGAATCCTTCAGCAGAGCTGAGCTGGGGCCTGGAGCAGCTCCACTGCAAGATCCACATGAGACATATGGATGAGGCTGGAATGGCACCTGGCTTTGCACACCAGCTCTGCACAGAGCTGATCTGGCCACCCCAGCAAGGAAAAAGTCCAAAGCAGGAAAAGCCAGCCCCCAACCCTTCTGACCTGGGGCAGCCCAGGTCACAAACCTGCTCAGAGGTGGAAAGCACAGCTCCAGCTGCTGGTTCTTCAGTCACCTCAGCTAACTGTCCCTATCTCCAAACCAAGGCCTACAGCAGGAAGGGCAGAGAAGCACTGTGCTGGGTGAGATGCCTGAGGGGGCCCTGCAGAAAGGCTGTCCTAGGCTCTGGGGGACTGTAAGGGCATAGGTGAGGAAGGCAGCAGTACTGCTCTTCCTCATCCTCTGTCCACAGACAGCAAACAGTGCAGCCGACTTGCCCTTGCCATGCCCAGGTGGTGCAGCATGGCTGGGTGTAGGATGAAACTTTATGATGTGATCCATGGAGAACTCACTCCACTGTTCAGCCGTCAGGGCTCAGAAGAGTTTTCACACACCCCAACCACCCCTGCCCAGGTGTAAGCATCCAAACCAGGCTGCTGTTAATAGCTGAGGTCTTTATTTAAAGTTTTTTATATACAGTAAAAGTGCCACAGATGAATCTGTGACGACCAGACAAGACAAATGTAAATCTCTCTCAACAATTAGCAGCTTAAGATCTATAACTACAGTGTTACGTTCACAAGTGTCATTTCTGTACTTCTCAACCCGTGCAAGTGAGTTTTTAATTTTTACACTTTTAAAACACACTTACAGCTAAGTCAATTCCTACAACTCTACCACCTGGCATACACGACACAGACACACAGGGGTTTACTCTTTAGCCACATTCAGAATTCACTTAAAAACTGGCAAAACTACCCAAATCTGACACTCCCCTCGCTGCTCGGCTTCCTTTGTTATAATGCTGCTTTTTTTCTTAAAAAAATGCATATTTGAACAGCTGAGAGACAGTGCTTGTCTGTCCCACTGCAGCAGGGACAGGAGTTGGCATTTCACCTGACCAGCCCACAAAGAACTTGTGGGACTCGACTGAACCACTGTAGGCATTGCTTTGAGTGTGCTGTGGTACCATTAGACTGAGCTAATGAGGCTGAGAGAAAAGAGAACTTCAGGGAGCTCAGAATGGTTCAATTTTTTTGCATTATCTTTCTTGTTTACATTGAGAAAGCTCATAGTGGGGGGGAACAGATGAACTTCATCTGACACTCAGAACCTCAATGGGCACTGCTGCTTTGTGAACAGCCCACTCTTGACTTCCCTTTCCACAAGCAGAGTTGATACGTGCTAAACACAGCTAAGCAATTCCAGAATCGTTTCAACTCTGATAGGAAATGTTTTGGAAAACATTCTAGAGCTCAGAGATGGTCGCTGAACAGGTGGCACCCATGAGGAAGGCTAATAGAAGGACCTCACGCACACACACTCACACACGGGGCAGGAACTCTTCTATGCATCACCCAGAAATGCTCCACCGAGACAGCAACACAGCCACGAGGGAAGAGAGGTTTAAAGCTAAAATCACATCTCCAACAACAATCATTGTTAAGCTATCAGAAACCACCACAGACCTTCAAAGTGAAGAGGGAGGAAAAGCCCAAAACATCCTGCTAATGCAAAAGGCGAAACACATGGCAGTCCTGTGAGGATATGAGAAGTGGATGCAGCATCATACACAGCATCACTGCAGACAGCTTTCTGGAATGGAAGAAACTGTCGAGAGAGAAAGAGACAGACATTGTCCAGAGCCATGTGAACATGGCCTTCACCAAACACCTTTCCAAATCTACGTTTCTACTAAGCCTGTGCCTTTTGGCAAATGAGCAAATGGCATTTGCTGAAGATGAGACAGACTTGAGACATGGAATGAAATCTAAAGAAGAGGACGGATAAACACTTCCTTCAAACACACCTGGCCAGTGACACCAAGTGTCCAGATCCATATGACTTCCAGCTCCTTCCTGCTTTGACCACACATAAACCTACCACGAGCAATTCTAGCATGATCAAAACTGAGAAACACAGAGCTGTGAAGGCCAGGACTCAGAAATAAAGGCAACCAAGCTTTTGAGTAAGGTGCCAGATCAGAGCTTGCTGCTGTTCACACCTGCTTCTGGCTAAGAGGGAGCCATCATGACCCATCCAACACCCAACCAGCCAGAGCAGGGTGCTGAGCAGCACAGCTTCACTAGAGCCAGGAGGGAATGTTGATGCAGTGTTTGCTCTGCCTGCAGCCCTGCAGAAAGCACTGTCACTTTTGGCAACTCGTGCCTGAAGCAGGACAGGAGCAGATCAGTGAAGGTGGGGACAAGGAGAGGCGTGCTGGAGTCCCTGGGCAGGGGGTACCTGAGTTTGCTGTGACTGCATTAGGACAGACAGAACCTTTGAAGGAAGAAGGATGGTGGGATGGCAGAGGGGTCATCTCTGCTGGCCATCAGACACCTCAAGGCTCTCACCCTTGTTTGAGGGAATCTCCCAGCACCCAGAACTTGCACTACAGCACAGAGGCCTGGGCTGCTGTGTAAGACACCTGATGTACATCCCTCATGGCTGTGACTTCAGCTGCTTTAGGTCACTTGGGTAACAGTTGGTTCCTAGAGGAATCTTAAGCCTGGGAGGAAGGAAAACAGAAAGATCTAAGTAACACCATAAATAGCTTTGAAAGAGAATCCTGGAGACTTTTTGGATTTCATGGAGAAGCAAGTTGAGTCTTGGCTTTGTTAGTGAAAGGGCCACCAGTTAAAAACCAGCAGAGTGAATGCAGAGTTCTTGGACACAAAGCCTGCCATCACCAACAGGTCACCACAACAGTGTGCTGCCAGGACTTCAGAGCGATGTGTGAAGCTGACACTTCCTTCAGAGCTTCTAAAGGCACCAGGTACCTGCCCCAGGGCTGAAGAGGATGCACTCTATGGCACACCACACAGGACAGTGTACAAGGACCTTGACACAGACACACAAATGATCTTACCAGAGCCTGACAGCAGGAAAACTTTGGTTTCACTTTTTAGGGGTTTACTTTAAAATTAAATCAGAGAGACGATTTCTGAGACAACCATTCTTCTAAGTGGACTGTTGATTCAGTGTCTCTTTCCTGAAAAAAAAACCTTTTTTCCCCTAGGAAGGGATGAAGACAAATACCTTATTCTTATCCTGAGGCCAGGAATGAAAGATGAGGTGTAAATGAGAACTAAAAACACATTCTCCTTCACATCTCGAGAACAGAGAAGTGCCCTGTATGACAAGAACATGTGGAGAAGACAGATGGTTCCCATGATGCTGCATCTGCATGCCCTGGAGGACAGACCACAGTGTATGATCAGTGCTGTGCTCCAGACAGGCTGGCACTAGAAACTTCTCTCTGCCCTCCTCAGAACTGGTTCAGGAGAAGATGGCTCACAATTATTCACGCATTTCTTCATTTAAAAGCATCACTTCTTTATTTAAAAGGGAGGAAAAAAAAAGGAAGGAAAAAAAAAAAAGCGCAATGACCCTCCCAACCCCTTTCAAAAAAACCCCAATAATAATAATAATAATAATAATAATAATAATAATAATTATAATTATAATTATAATAAAAAATCGTATTAGAAACATAAGGAAGCACTGAGAGTTGGAGTATTACACTCTTCAAGTATGCTGTTTGGATTTTTTTAATCTGTGAATATACATATATAAAAAAAACCTTAAAAGTGCGACCAAGGGCTTCTGCCTGGAGAGAAGTGCTTCAAGGACTCCTCCTCCAAAATACTGTAGCACAGCTGTGCAGTTACTGCGGATGGTAGGAGGCCATGCAGCTGCTGGGCAAAGCTGGCCAGAGGTGCAGCACCGCTGCCAGCTGGGCCAGCACCAGCAGCCAACGCAGACGCGGAGCTGGACAAGAGATCCACACGCTGCTGCTTGGCTCTTGGTAAGGGAAGAGACCACTCTGAGCACGTGCAGCTGGCCATGGAATGTGAGCAGACTTCACAGTACGAGTTTAGTGTTTCAGGGCTGCTGCGGTACCATCACCGGAGGCTGAGCACAGGGCAGCACAAGGCTCGCGGGAAGCTGACTGTGCTCTCCTCCTGCCACCAGGCCTCCCGTGGTGGCCTCGGCCACCACGGGCACTGCCCACGACGTGCTCCGCATCTCTTCTGTTTGTTTCTTTTGTACACTTTAAAGAATCTTAAGATTTGCATCCAAAGAGAACCATGCTACATAAAAATGATCCAGGATTCTCACCAAAAAGAGTTCTTGAATAAAATCTAAAAAACACTATTGCAATGCATCTGGCAGGGAAGTCGTTGTTCTAATGTAAACAGATCCACTTGGGCATGCTCCCGCTCCGGCCTGCCCAGGCTCGCTCGGCCAGCTCCTGCCACCATCATCTGGGGGGCGACAAGAAGCGTTCCAAGTAGCTGGTGAGGGCGTCCCAGTGCTTCCACAGAAAGGCAATGAAAACCACCAGAAATAAAGTGCTGAACGTCCTGTTGCGAGTCTTCATCAGCGGCACCACACAGTTGGCCACGGTGGAGACGAAGACCAGGAGGACGGCCATGACGGCCAGGAGGATGTTGATGAACTTCCCCAGCAGGTTCCTGGCCGTGGCGCTCTCCAACCCCTCCAGCTGCACCACCTGCTGCTGCTGCTGCTGCAGCTCCATCTTGGAGATGCGGGTCTGGCAGGCCTCCAGGGCTTCCTGTCAGCAAGAACACACTGCTGGGTTGCCAGCAACCCACCAGCCCACCCCGGAGGGGGACAGCCCATGGCTCCTACCCTACCAAGCAGGCCAGAGCAGAGCCACCCTCCGCACACCTGACACACTTCCATGCAGGCCATGACGCACATCCTGCAGCAGAGGAAGCTTTGCCACTTCACAGCGTGTGGCACACCACTTAGTGTCAGTCACACCAGGGAGGCTGGACAGAGATGAGAGCAGGCTTTGCTACAACACGCCCATCAGTGCCACTGTGCACTGTCAGCTGGCTGTCCCTGCAGGTGGTGCAATGGCCACCAGACCTTGCCACCAGACCCTGCAGGAGGAGGATGCTGCCAGCCCTCAGCCTATGTCCAGAACGGGACATATGTCCAGAGCGGGTCACTCCAGCCTGGATTTCAGGAGATGACCAAGGGAACAAGGGTGCCACATTCATTCAGGGCTCTTTCTCCTCCCCACCATTTCCACCACTTTCCCTGCAGTGGCTTGTGCTGTGCTTGTCCCACCCTTGTCTGAGCTCATTCCATTCTCTGGTTAGCCTGGCAGAAAACTAAGCCAACGAAAGCAACTAAACCACAAGGTTCAGCTGCATTCTGCTGGCTGAATGGGCTCAGAGAAAGGTTTTAGTACCATCAAGGCTAGGACTGCACATCCAACATCCCAGGAGGAGACTGCAGCAAGCTGTGGCACTGGCATGGCTCCAGGTGACACTGCAAGAATAGGAGAAGGGAGATGTCTGGGAGAAGGGTAAGAAGCTTGAGACTTACAAAACTGCCTTTAGGAAGAGGTAAAGCATAAGTCTGTGATAGGATAAAACCACCTGGCACAAAACATCCCTACAGCACTGCTGACCTGGGTGCAATCCTTTCCACCATGCTCAACCGTGGGTGGACCAATCCCACTCCCAGCACACTACTGGCAACGTGCAGTGGGTAGGCCAAGGAGAAGGTAGGGGTTTTAAAGCAGTCAATGGTATGAGACATTTCTGCTCCTGGAGATAGAATTTTTCCTTAATCCCTCCCTCAGAGTTGCCTGTCCTGCACACTGCGGCCAGCTCTGGCTACCATCTAGAAGCCTGCAGCAAGGAGCAGTCTCTGTTGGACCGGTCACTGAAAAGGGAACCAGGACTCTGTTCCTCTGCAGCATCAGCCCATGCTCTGAACTAGCTTTTCGTAAGCACTGCCGAGGAACAGTCTGTCCTAATTTGCAAGTTTACACTAAAAGTGCTGCATAGCAAAATGGAGATTAAAAAAATAAATAATTTCACTTGGAAGTTTTTAACCTCACTTCTTCCTGCCTTGTTAAACTAGAGGAGAACAGAACCTGAGCACGGTAATATTGCCCAGCAGGACACCTCCTGTTTTATTCCGCTGGAGGACATGGTGGCACTGTCCACAGACACTGATCTATTTTAACCTTCACTTAAAGGTCATTGTCACCTGTTTCATTTCTCTGTCATTGCATCACGTCTGTGGTGGTCAGTGAAACACAAGGAGCTTCTCTGCAGTTATGGTCCCTGAAAGTATGGGGCAAGACTGCTCAACCCCCTCTAAGCAGGTGTGCTCTGGAAGGACATGGACCCCACTGGACTTGCAGCTGAATCTCTGAGTGTGCCAAAAGCACAGCCTGCTCCATCTCCACAGCAGATCATCTGGCTGAAGCACCTCAGGGGAGGAAAAAGGGAGAACTTTCACCTTGAGTTCTCTGCTCACACTATAAATATCTGCTGCCAGTGACCAGAACTGAGACGTCTGCTAAAGCCAGCACAAGTCTTTAAAATGGACCTCATACCCTTTTCTGAATGGGCCTTTCTTCAGTAGGCTCAGTGGCTGCTCGGATTGTTTCCCAGGTCTTTGGCTCTGTGGAAGGCCTTCCAACTTCATAACCTCTGTTTCCACAACTTTAGTCCTCTACACAGCAAAAGAAACTTCTCTTCTTTGAACGGCTCCTTATTTGGGCAAACCCAACAGAAGGAATGGTTTCCTCGCTTGGCACAGTGGACTCATGGAGCCACTGGGGACCACTGATCTAAAGTTAGTGACACAGACACACCCCAGGGTCCACTCACTGTGAGCACTGCTGTACAAACAGAGCTCAGGTCATGGCCCAGTAGTTTCTAGTTCCCCTGTACAAGGGGACACCGGCTCCCACTCAGCTACAGCTTCCTGAAGAACTCTGCTTTGGAGCAGGTAGCAGTCCCTCTGCTAATGAACCTGCCTGCTGGGACATGGCCCTGCTTTGCAGAAGTTCCTTGGAGACACACCCAAGGGTCAGAGGTGGAATGAAGACCTTTTCAGAACTCGTCAGTACAGAGTTTGGCAACCAAGCTTTGAGCACTCTGCCCACAGGAAGTGCTCTGAAAGGCAGTGAGGCAGGGCTGGAGCTGCCTTGTCTCTGCCACCCACCTGGATGTCCCGGGCTCGCTCGTAGGACTGGTAGGCAATCTTCTCCTCCATGCTGGCCAGCTCCTGTTTCAAATTGAGGATCTCGTTCTGGTGGAGCTCTGTCAGGTCATTCAGCTGCTCCTCGAGTCTCTCACATCTAACAATGACAGACATGGTGCAGCTTTAATGAGCAAAGGGCAGCAAAACGGTGCTGGTAAGAGACACCCAACACCAGACCGCAAACCAGCACGGCTGCCCCAGTCACCACAAAGGTACACCACAAAGGCAAGGCCCTCTCAGTGGGAGTGAGGGAAATCCTTCCAGTAGGTAAGGTAATGTCAACCCTGACTCTGTCCCAGGGTGATTACAGGGCCACTGCCAAGTCATGCAAGAAATCAAGGACAGAATTAGAACAGAATGTGCTGTTCTCCAAGCTCTGGTGCAAACCAAACGGTTCCCTTCCAATACCGTAAGCTCCTCGGCATTTTCATCTAAACTGGGACCAGTAATGGACAGAAAAATGGCACAGCACTGAAGTGCCTTGGAGAGCAGGGTGGTCCTGTCTAGTCTCTACATCTGAGGTCACATGCAACAGCTTTGACTTCTTTTATCTGCCATGAATGATGCGACTTAGCTAGCAAAGATCGCATTATTCATAGGAGGACACATGAACCACTAACCTGCAGGCTTGTTTCTCAGTTTGCTTCTGGTGCAAGGACTGGGAACAGTCCTAAGGAAGAGGACTGCCCAAAACCGCAAAGTTACGGTGGCTCTGAGACATGGTTTGTGCCTGAGCAAAGGAGCCTCACACTGACCTCAGTGTCAGCCCCATGAGGCTATCTAAGCACTTCCAAGACACACCAGGGATACTTTGTATCTGTACCTAGCACCTTGGCTTTGGAATTTTGAGTCCAAATTTACAAGCAGCTCATGCTTCAATACCATTTAAAATCAGACAAGTATGCTTACTGCTTCCAAAAGACAGATATACACAGAGGCCAGAGCCCCAGGGTCAGGAGCCAGCCTCTTCCACCACGTTTCCTGCTTGCTTCTGACTCTGGGTAAATCACAAACAGCAGCTCTGATGGTAGCTAAGGGATGGGCACAGCTGTTGTGAGGTGTTTCTGCTCTGGTTCCACTGACTGTCATGGCGACAGCGTGGAGGAAGCTGGCCACACTGATTGTATCACCTGACCCTTGGTACTGGCGACTGAGACTCTTCTGAGGAACTCAATACAAAGATTAATTCCTTGGTTTAATTTTGGTTTCGTTCTGAGTCCACCTGTATTCAATGAACACACACACACACACACACAAAATCAATAAATGATATTTATCCAGAAAAAAAAAATCATTAAGTTACAAGTTCTGAAATGAGGACACAAGCCGAGTCCTGATTCTGCCATTTTTCCAAGAGTTGCTTGGTGCTTCAGAAGCTGAATCTCAACAGGCAAAAGCTAGCCTTCAAAAATAGTCTTGGGTTGTTTCCAATTCACAAGTCTACTGAGGACTTTCCTTTACCTTCCCAGTATGACATTGCTTTAAACTAAGGAGTCAGCCATAGTATGGGAATTTCCAGCAAGGAAACACACATGGTCAAGTAGCACTGAGACTGAAGCCAGCCAGCGGCAGGCACGGCTTGGCCCAGCACGGTGCCACCAGAGCTGTGCAGCTGAGGCAGGACACGAGAACTGGTTTCCCAAGGACGCCCAGCTGCAAGCAAGGAAATAGCCCTGTGAAGCCTGGCTAATGAAGAAGCCTAGATAATTAGCACTGCCATTTGTTCCCACCCAGCTTAAAGAACCCAACTGGCCAACAACCAAGAACTGCCAAGAAAACCCACTCTGAGTCCCACAGGCAACACCAATTACTTGAAACATTCAGTTTGTGACTATCTTACAAAATTCTGCAGTGGGTTTGCTACACAAAAAGGGACTCGAGCACTTGTGGAAATGCCATGACCACGTCTTTTAACCTCCTCCCACATAAACACCCTGCAGAAAACGGCTGTTGCCAGGCAGCTTAAATCCTGTTCTCCAAGGAGGAACAATTGTATTTTAGTAACTCCAGAACTACCCCAATCTACAGGAAACATAAGGAAACTCTGCAAATCTATATAGCTGAGAGTTTAAGCACAACATGATTAGCAGAAGGGCTGGCTCCCTTTGCCCTGCCCTAGTGCAAGGTTGCTGCCTTGTTCCTCAGCCAGGCTGCAGCTCCCTGCTTGGCCCCAGAGCCTTTGCAGGTTGCACCCAGAGCCAGCTGTGCCTTTGGACAGTCGCCTGTTAGGCAGTGTCTGGAATTGGGTTATTTAAAACCTAAAGCCAACCAACAAACCTCACAACCTACCCAGAACTGATCTTGAAATTACACTTCCTCCAGTCATCTCCTTTCACTCCTTGTCCCATTATCTGCAATTTAGAAAAATGTTTTTTCTCCCTGCTGTTTTCTCCTGGTGTTCAAATTTGAAAAGCTGAAGGAGGTTCATGTGACTTCCAGGGCCTGAAGCCTTGGGAAGGAAGCCTCATATTGAGCTCTGAGGTACCACTAAAATAAAAGGGACAGGATACCTGTCCAGAGGGCTGAGAAGATGCTCACACATTTCCCTGACAGATGACTGCAGGATCTGTCTATGCAGCAGACATGGAACTTGTCTGTGAATGTAGCACGGCCTTGACTGATCAAACCCCACTGGATTTCAGGTATGGAAAATTCTTCACTGAAGTCCAGAATTATTTTTTCACTAAGTAAAATATGAAACTTCTCCTTTAAGTTACTAGCCTCTAGATTAACAAGAAGAGAATAGCAACTCCTTGTGTGTAACAGAATAGTGCTGGCTGTCATGGTTATCTCAGAGGTGGTCCTGTAAAAGACACCCAGCAAGCTGCCAGGTGCTCAGCTGAAGCACAGGGCACAGGCACACCTCATTCAGAACAGTTGTGTCACATTTCCCACATCTTCTGAGGGTTACTGCTAGGAACCAGGGAACTGATTTGGAAAAGACTGAGAAACACAGTTATGACCATCTCTGGTTTTTTAAAGAGCTTTAAGGCCTGTTAAAGTAACAGCTGCAAAACAGAGGCCTGACAGTGTGTGTGTGAGGGGAGATGTGGCGACGAAGCCATTTTACCTGCACTCAGTGGGTGCTCTGCTGAGTAAAGAAACTCTGACCAGGCTGATGCTAGAAGATCTTTGCAGCACACTGTGAGCAGAGTTTTAACATTTACCTTCCAGCACCACTCAGGGTGGTCCTTTTTTAACAGCTACATCATACAAGATTTCATCTGATCTTTACTTGTCATCCAAGCACACTTGCTATGCTCCAAGCACACACAGCAGCAGCACAAAGCAGTACCTGCATGCAGTACACCCCAGATCTGCTGACTGGCCCACACACAAGGGGCAGAGCTGGCTCTCAAGGCAGCAGGAGCTGCTCCCAGCACCACATCGTTCTGAGCTCCCAGCTCCCACCCTCCCCCTGTGCAGGAGGTTTCAGTGCTTACCTGGCCCCGCACGCTGCCTCTGCTGCCCACCCATGCCCCAGAAAGGCCTCTTCCACCCTCCTGGACCCCAAGGATTTATCCTGTTTGATCTATCTTAAAATAAGCAATGAGAGCAGACTGAAGTCCAGCAATTGAGACTACAGCAAAACACAGATCACCGAGAGCAGCAGTGCCCAGCACTCTGTCTGGTGAGAGCATGGAGGCCTGAGAGCCCTTTCCAAGGATGCTGGCTGGAGCAGAGACCCAAACCCCGGGGCTGGCCACACTCCATTTGTGGAACGCATGACTTCGCTGTGCACAAACAGGTTGCTACAGGGACAAGGGAGGTGGAAATACTCAGCAGGAGCTTTACTTCAGTCTCGGCAGCACAGAGAGTGCCTGCTCCCACTGGTAAATAACTGCCACCTTCCACCCGATGAGATAAGCAGAAGGCTGCCCAGCGCCTGCGCTGCAGCCACACTGGGGCCAAGGTGCGCCGGAACCTTCCTTCCTCCATGACTCAGCCCTGCAGGAGCCGCTGCTCCTAGCACATGCTGCGGGCATGGTGGCACGGCACAGATGGGCACCCAGCAGCGCCACGCTGGGGAACGGGAGCGACTGCACTAGCAGGTCCTGCCTCACAGCCAGCTCCCCAAGCTGCAGCTATGCAGACTGGCAGACAAGGTCTGGAAGCTAGGAGAGGGAGGGAGGAGGTCACAGAAAACTTGTGAGGTAAACCACAGCTGAGAAACAGAAACTGCAGGAACACGCAAGGGAAAAGCAGCCCAGAACCTGCAGACCACAGAGCAGCTGAGAAAGAGGAAATGGATGAGGAGCAGAGGAGGGCCAGCAGGGTACAGCACCTGCCTTGTTCCAGCTTCCCAGTACAGCACCAACACCCAGTGCTGCCCTGGGAGCAAAGCCTCTCCAGAAGGCTTCTTTTCTAAGCTGTAACTGAACTCAGTGCTTGTTTCTGAATGCTTCCAGGAGCAGTTACGATACTTATAGCTTTTAAAGCTAGTTACAATTAATTTGAAACTTCAGCTTCAAACCACAATCTCCATTCCCACCTCTTCACTCTTTTCTGGAGAGAGATGGGTTTCCAGCTGGAGGAACAAGCACCAGTCCTCTCTACCAATGTACAGCATCCTCTCTGCCTATGGACGCATCACACAACCTTCCAGTTCCCAGAGGGACATTGGCTTTTATCTTCACACTTACTTTAGAATGCAGAAGCTATCAAACAAGAACCAGGCTTTGCACAGTAGAGTGTTAATCTCACTGTGAGTAACCTGGGAGCTCCCTGTGGATCCTGCAGTTGCCTGCTTACTTCTGAGAGCCTGCACAGCCAAGGGCAGAGTGGTTTAACTGGTCCTTTATAGGTCACATCTTTAATGACTGTGCATCACCATCCCAGACGACAGCTCTAAAGCACTATCTTTTTATGCATTTCTAAGTCAAACAGAGATTTTCCCAGAAGCTTTTCACTCCAAGCTGCCTTTGGTTAGTGGTCAGCTCTGGGCTCACCTCAGGGGAGCTCTCAGTCAAGGCCGAGGGCCCACGGCAGATATGACATCACACTGCATTAGCCCGAGGACCTACATGAACCTGGTTCAAGAGTTTCAGGGAATAAGCAGACACTTTAGCTGACAACATCCATGTGTCCCCTGGGTCTTCTACTGCACTGTCAGGCAGCTCCTTCAGCTGTACTGTGCTTGCACACAGCCTTCCACCAGGAATGGCTGCTGCTGTGTGTGTGAAACAACCTGCACAGCAACAGACAATAGGACCCCTCTCTGCTGGGCAGATCAGACTCCGCATCATTTCATGATACGACTCATGACAATGAGGCACCAGGAACCAAAGCTGCTGTGCAGGGCAACAAATCATTGATTGCTGCAAAGCAACATTAGAAAGAGGTGCTGGTCCAGCTTTATCTGCCAAGCTCTGCACAGCACACACAAAGCTGCCTGTCTGCGGGATCCAGTGGGCTGAGCTCTGCACAGCACACACAAAGCTGCCTGTCTGTGGGATCTAGCAGGCTGAGCTCTGCACAGCATACACAAAGCTGCCTGTCAGTGGGATGCAGTGGGCTGAGCCTTTTCAAATGTTCTCCCAATCATCTGGCAGCAACACATCTAAAGAGCTGCAGGGCACCTTCATGTCGCGCTGTGCAAACAAACGCAACAAGTGGCACAGGGCACTTCAGAGAGCCTGTCCCCACACCCTGCATGTTTGCTGAGCCTCACAGGTCACACTCTGCAGCCTGGCCCAAAGCAAGCTGATGACAAAAGCCTGCTACGCTCATCAGAACGAGAAGTGGGGGCTCTCACGTTTGTTATGCAAAAGGTAAAAAAACCCAGTTTAAGAATCCTGTTGATGTAGGCTGCAGTGTCCCAAATGGTTGCAGAGCTCTTCCCTCCAGGGCCTGGGGACAAATGCACAGCCTGGAGAGGACTCAAAGACCTTCTGCTGGACAGCAAAGGGCAGCCGGCTGTAAGCTCTCTCCCACCCAGCATGGAAGGGGAAGGAAACGGATTCCCTCAGCACTTCACCATGACATTTACCTTCATTTCATTGAACCCTCCACTGCGAGGCTGCATGGAGAAAGGAAGAGGATAGTCTAGGTGTGGCAAAGGGGCAGGATCTTGTCTTTTTGGAGAGCCCTAAGGAAGCTTAGCATTTGTGTCTCTGGTAGATATGGATATGAGTGCTGGAGGAGGTGGGGTCAGGATACTATCCACATGTCCCCTATCTGTTGCCTTGACCCAAAACTCTGCAGGATTTTTTCAGGGCACAGCACTGCCTGGACAATAGTAACTGAGTTAACATGCTCCTGGGTCTTTTGAGATACCTTTCTAGACCTCTCTCAATTTTTATCTTGAGAACTCTATAGAAAACCTCTTTCCTCACTGTTTCTTTGTTGCACAGAAGGGGAGGTGAGCAGTGAGATAACAATATTTACAGAAGACAAAGCTGGGAGGGTGAAATCCTGAGGAGACTCACAATTTCCCAGCTTCCCAGAACTGGGAGGAGCCCGCTGAGTAGCACTACCCAAGAATCTGGTGCCCTGCCATTCACAGCACTCAGTACCCAGACCAGCACAACAGTACCCACCTGTACCGCTCCTCCTGCAGGGTCTGCATAATCAGAGAGTAATCCCTCTGGTAGCGAACCTTCAGGTCCTCAAACGACTCTTCCAGTCTCGCCTGTGTCTCTCGGATTTCTTGAATTTCATGCAGTATTGCATCAAACCCTGAGCTCTGCATATCCAGAGTGTTTGTTTTGGAGCTGGAAGCTCCCACAGGGCCCCCTGTTGTGCTGTTGGCTCCCACTGAGCCCGATGTGGCACTGGAGCAATCCTCTTCACTGCCATATTTTGGGCTTGACTGAAAGTTCTGAATAACACCTAGAGCCTTGCCTCCTGCCCCATCTTCCTGGCCTTCTTCTAAGGAGTCTTTCAGATTAGCAATGTTGTCTGCACTCCCAAACTTGTTCCTTATGAGGGAGGCAATCTCCCGAGGTTTGGAAACCACAGCTCCTGCTGCTGAATGTGTGGCTTGGGAGAAACTGGACAGCCCACCTTTCACACTGTCTACCACTCCCTCGCTGAAGCCAGTGACTTTTGCTCCAACATCTTTCAAGCCCTGATGCATGTCCCTGAAGACATCCTTTGTCTGCCGAGGGATCCCATTCTGTTCAATCTCTCGCAGCTTCCGATGGTAATGTTCTAGCTTCTTCTGCAGCTGCAAGATGGTCTGGGCTGACTTCTGATTCTTCTTCTCAAACACCTGCTTTATGCGGGCAGTCTGCTGCTTGTCTGCATTGTTAGCCAGTTTCAGGTATTCTGCCACATTATCATCACGGGCAGTTTGTTCAATCTTGATCTGCTCGGTCAGCTTCAGGATCTTCTGCTGCAGGTGTGTGATAGCCACTTTTGTACGCTGAGGATCTGGGGTCCCATCAACAGAGTCTGCATTGATGCTGCCATCAGTACTCGAGGCCACTGCACTGGACGTCTGTGCTAGGCTGCTGACTTCCAATCGCTCAATCTAAGCAAGGAGAGAGACAAGTGTAAGCTTCACTAACAGAGACCTTTCTCTTACTGGTGCCAGCCAACTTGCCCAGAGGAGGTAATTTTGCAGAAATGCACCTTTTTTCAGCTGTCAGGGCAGAGGAACAACAAACTGAGCTTCAGTGCTTTACGGACATCCAGTAAAAGCTGAGAAGACACCAAATCTCTCATACTGAAACCACCTTCACAGCCTCCAACAGCCAAAACCTCAAGCACAGAGCAAGACAGAGCACCCAAGTTTGCCAAGCTGAGTTCTCTGGAGGTTCGTATAAGCCCAGCAGCTCCCTCAGCTAGCAAGCGAAGACAGAAGGTGACAGTGAAAGAGCGAGGGCCGCACATCAGCAAACCCAACCTACTCCCAGCGCTGTTCGTAGAAAAGCAAACAAGGAACCCGAGAATCGGGGACCGCCACGGTCCGCGCTCCAGACCGGAGCAAGCGCCGCTTGGAGCTCTGGCAGGCCGCCCCGCGGGGCCGCCGGCGTCGCGGCCTGCGAGCGGGCAGAGCAGCAGCGACCTGCGAAGGGCCAGTCTCGCGTCCGACAAAGATCGGTTACAGGCTACTGCAGCGCGGCCGCACCGCGCGGGCACCCACACACGCGTCGGCCGGCTAGGGCTGCCCGCCCAGCTCCTCCCGCCGCGGTACCAAACGCCGCTCGGCCCCGGGCCGAAGCACCCCTGCCCCTCCCGCGGTACCTTGACCCGACCGGGCAACAGCGCCCGCTCCCCATGCATGGCTCCGGCCGGCCGGCCGGCCGCATGGCTTCAATAGCGCCCGCGCCGCCGCGCCCCACCTGGGCCCGCCCCGGACGGAGCAGCTCCGCGCCCGCCAGGGCGCCTCGCGCCTGGAGGGAGGACTTCCGGGGCCCCGCGCCGGATAATCGCGCCCCAGCAGCCTCCGCCGAGCAACCGCGGAGCGCGGCCGACAGCGAGCAACCGTAGGCACCCGGCAGCTACCGGCGCGGCAAGGCGCCTCGGGACGGGGGAGCGGCTGGGCCGCGGGGAGCGGGATGAAGGGGGCAGACGGGGCCCGGCGCGGTCAGCCCCCGGCGGCGAAGCCACCGAGAAGCGCCTGTCCCGTGGCCGCCCAGGCCCAGCGGGCAGCGGCTGCTGCCGGCCGAGGAGTTCCTCTTCTGTGCCCTCTCGCTCCCCAAGCTTCTGCCCGGTCACGCCCCGCCCCCCCTCACGCCACTAACAGCCGCTGCGATGACCGAAGTCTGCCCGCGTTCAGAACGGTAACGTCTGCAACTGACATCTGCCGTCGCCACTGCCAGGGCCAAAGCCCCTGGCTTGATTGGAAACCTCGCAAACCCGGGGGCGCCTCGGGCTCTGCAGGGGCAGCCGGCAGCCCAGTGAGGTACTGGGTGAACAGAATGATTCGTACCCCACGCATGGAGCAAACAGCCTCGATGGAAGGTGGCTCTCCTCCCTGCAGCCAGCAGCCCAGATTGTTTTATTGAGACAACCATCTACCAGCTCAGTTTCTCCCCAAATGCAAACACCTTCCACGTCTGTCCTGTGACTACGTGCTTTACAAAACAAGGTGCTACCAGAGCAAGCTTTATCCCTCCCTGCTGTCCACCTTTTCTATTTGATGGAACAGAACTGGCAGAATTCTGGCCAGTGCCCAGCTGGGCCAGCATGGGCCTTCCCAGCAGCTTTACACTGAGGTGCTCTGCTTGCCAACACATCAGACACATGCAAAACTCAGCTCGACGAGTTCGGTTAGTTGCTGGAAACCAGAATATCAGTTTTCAGTCTGCAATGACTGCAGAAGTGTCACCCACTCTCCTGAGAATGCTCAGTTGTTGAAACCCTGGATCTCTGGAATGGAAAATGAGTGCTGGGAGTTCACCCTGATCCATGGGACCAACAACGTGTGTGACATCGGCTGAGTACAGAGCACACACCTGTCTCTGAGATCTAGGGGGACAGGAATTCTGAGGAGGTGTCTCACTGCATTTGTGCTGCTTCAGAACCCAACTTGATTTAAGATTTTCCTGTCATGGATCTGATTTCTTTGTACAGTCTAGAAGGAAGCAAAGATCCTGTGTGGACTGGGCATGCCTGATCTAGAGAGCATCAACCAGCTCCCCGCGGTGGAACTGTTGAGCAGCTTGGCACAGGTCCGGTCTATGTGCAGCAGCTTTGCCAGCCACCACCATCCATAAAGCTCCACAGAGCAGACCCTTCCCTTCAGCATGCTGACGTAACCTGAGTTCTCCTCTCAACTGCCTTACAGAACAAGCTGGCTGCTCACAAGGAGCCCTGGCAGCCCTGTGCAATCCTCTGCACATGCTCCAGAGGAAGGGAAGTTTGGTATTAATGGCAGATGTAAAAAAGATCCACAAACCCAATGCAAACTTTCCAGAGAGTAATTTGAAATAACTCTTCTCTCCATGAATAAATAAGTACCTTTGTACTGGGCAGTGACAGATGCAACAGCAGGACTGAGCAGTGTCCCTGACCCAAGCCAGTGCTGACCACACTGGGCTGTCAGCTTTGCCACAGCATGGATTTGCTGCCAGCTGAAACGTGGTGTCACAGAATGGATGGGAAGTTATCTTGCAATAAAGAGTTTCTATCAGCTTATTTACACCCAGTTGGGTCTAATTAATGTATGTGTGGACATACATTACTACATTAATAGTAAGCTCTCATACAAAAGTTTTGTGAGAGAAAGAAAACTAGAAACTCTCTCCTCCCTTTTTAAGACAATTGACACCAGCCTATCTCCCCAGGTTGTCTTCCCATAGACAGAAAATAAATCAGTGAGCCACGCCGGGAGGCTCACTTTGGGGTGACCAGCTGTGGGGGCACTTCTGACCTAAGGAGAAAGGTTTCTCCAGCTAAAAAGTGGATGGCTGCACAAAGTGCTGCTCAGGAATGGAGCTGGGATAATTTAAGTGCTTTATCCATATTGACAAGGCTTTGAAAAGGGAAGATTCAGCACAAAGCAGGCCCCTGGGAAATGCCAGTGACATATTATTGACTGAAGATGACTGGCAATCTGTCCTGAAAAGCCACCAGCAATTGAAGCCTGGTCATGGTCACTGCTTTTCTACACAGGGACTGCAATTCAATTAGCCACCCTCTCTTGCAAGGCCATTTCCCAGTGTACTGACTGCTTTAGCACTGTCCCATGAGCCAAATTATATCACATCAGAACCTTCTGCTTTCTCCATCAGATCTCACCAAATTCCTGGCACTATCAAGACTCTGCCTCCTGCGGAAGTCATTCCATGTACTTACTCTGCAGCAGCCCCTAAAGAACCTGCGATGTTGCCTTTTGGCATTGCCAAACACTAAAGACAAGGTTCCTGCACAGGTGCTTCACCCCTCCACAGCCAGCCCAGGAGCTGCAGGTGGTGCAGGCACTCACAGAGCCCACAGCTGTTTTCTCACACAAGCAGGCAGCTGGCTTGAGCAGACAGCAGGGTTCAGAGCAAGCCTCCTGTAAGGAAACTGCTTAGCTTCTGCTTCCTCCTCCCTTGTATGGAGCTTTGGAAACACGACTGGAAAGCACTGCAGGACTTGGAATAAAAACATATAGGACGAGGTGAGAGAGGGGAGCTGCAAACACTGACAGGTGGGGAGAGCAGGCCCAGAAGGCAGCTCTCAGTGCCCCAGGTGCCCAGATTAACCCTGCTCCCAGTGACCCAGCACCCCAGGGGCAACAAATTCTCACTGCCAAAATATGCAGGACCTGCTCTGTTTCCTTTTGCCCACTGGGCTGAAGGCAGTCCAGCGACACAGGCAGACAAACCCTGAAGGGTTTGTTAGAGGCTTCAGGCTTCCTGTCTGGAAATAGCCCTCATTAGCAGCGTCCTTAGCACGCAGCCCGTACGAGCTGCATGGGCAGCAGCCTTGGCATGAGGCTGTGACTTGCCAACCCATCCATCAGGTGGGCAGATGGTCTCCTGCCCCAGGCACAGGCAGCAGCAGAGACCTGCAGGCTGCCATGGCAGATACAAGACAGTTCATTAATAAATAAGGTCCCTAACACCTTATGGAGAATAAAAATTAGAGGGGAGAAGAGCATCCTTTGCATCTCCCCACACCAGCAGCATCCACCAGTGCATGTCTAACCTGTCACTGCTCTACTGCACATTACAAGACTCAGCCTCAGCACCCTCAGAACACCCATCCTGCTGGACAGCATATCCCCACCCCTCAAGTGACACCCCAGGAGTACATGGAGTGACACCTCTGATCCAAACCATGAAGCAAGGGCCTGAGTGCTTGCTTGCACTCCCAGAACATGCCCTGTACGCAGTGGAGCTACAAACCAATTTTCAGTGTAGGTACTACTGCTGACTCCCCTCAGGCCTCCCGGCACCTCCAGCTGGACACAGAATTATTTACTTCCTCAGCACTTGAACGGGCTCCATCTCTTACCCACAGACACTGCCAGCAAATGCTCTGAGCTGTCCCCATCCTAAATCCAAATTAAACCCAGAACTGGCTCAGGAATGCAAAAAACAGATGGACAACTCAGGGAAGCCTTGCTGTGTATTTTTCATAGTACAGCTTATTAGTTAGATTATAACTGGGGTTTCCAAAAGAGACAAACAGCTTTTGCCTGTGAGCAATTAACCCTCAAAACGGTGGGAAGATCATCCCGGTTCTGAAAAAAAAAACACTGTGAGAAAAATTACTCAAAAACAAAACCAGGAAAAAATTCCAACCCAGCTCCTTTGGCTGCCTAAGATAGTAATCAGAGCAGGGAGCCAGCAGTGGGAGCACCGGGAGGAAGCAGCTTTGTACCTGACTCACAGCAGTTCTACATTGGTGGGTGGTGATCATCGCACCAGGGGTGCACTGGTGTGACAGCTGCCAGCGCACAGCCACGCCTGTGGGTTCCGGCACGGTCAGCACACCCTGTGCAAGGGGGAAGAGATGGCAGATGCCCAGCAAGGGACATTCGGGCCTCTGGCAGCTGGCAGAGCAATGGCTCAGCATGTGCTGGGGCCTGGTGGGCAATGGAGGGCTCCCTTTCCCTGGTGGGGGTGCCAGGGCCCTGCCTGACTCAGCACTGGCACAGCAGGGGACAGAAAGGACAACAGGTTCCTCAGGGCTGAGGTGCAGACCGACCTGGGACCCAGGCAGTGATAAGGAACCTGGAGATGGTTTTATCCATAGGAAGTTCCCAAGCCTGGCTCCACGCACTACAGGAGGGAGAAGTGACCTGGGACTGCTGAAGGTGGCAGCAGGGCAAATGAACAAGCCTCAGGCTGTGGTCTGGGGTACAAACCCCTCACCTCTGGTAAAGCCACCTGCAGCAGGACTCTCCCAGGGCATTGTCACCTCGGTATCAAATGAAGAGGTGACTTCCCACACTGCTCCACATGCCAGAAACAGAGTTCAGCAACACAGCAGCCATCTGCATTTCCCTGCTATCTGTCAGCAGCAGAAATCCCCAAAGGAGACCAATATTTCAGCTCCAGCAGCCACTGGGGTGGAGGCAATGCTGCAAGATGCTGCTGCCACATGACATTGCACTTGCTATGTCAGAAAGCACTGCAAGTGGCATCTGTCACAACCAGCACAACCCCTCTCACAGGGGAGCCTCAGGAGAGGCTCTGCTAGTGCAGTGAAACCACTGGCCATGGGCAATCCCTGCAGCACAGCCAGATTGGCAGGTTCTGCACCTTTCCTGCTTGAAGCCACCTGCCTGGGGCACCACGTGTCTGGGCAAGCAAATGCTGTCCCTTACTAGCTAAAAGGTATCTGAGCCACAAAGCTGACCTACACCCTTCTCACCAGTGGCTGTGCGCACTCACTCCAATGGCCCATCAGCCAGGAGCAGCATGCTGACACAGGACCTTGCTTGAGCTGTCTCCTCGGATGGATGGAGACACACAGGACCAGGCACCAGCTCTGCCTGCCAGCATAGGACCAGGCACCAGCTCTGCTTGCCAGCACTTATTTACACCCTGGAGACAGAAAGGACTTACACAGCACCATGCCACAGCTCCCTGGAGATGTCTGTGGCCCTTTTCATGCTATTTCCATGGCTTCCCAGTGCCACCAGAGACCTTCCTGACCTCCAGCCCCTGAAGTCTGGAGTAAATACACCTCTGCAGTATAAATGCACCATTTCAGCAGTGGCTTTCCAAAGCTACAGAGGTTGGTTGTTGGCTGAGTGAACACCCACACAATGGGTGAGGCAAGCCCAGGGGAACCAGTGCAACATCCCCGATGGACCAGCAGGCCAGAACTGAACTATACACAAGGGCTTCCAGGAACCTGGGCTTTGAGGTTGCAGGTGGAAAACGTGAAAAGCAGTTGCAGAGTTTTAATCAAAGGGGACTGCCAATTAGGCCAGAAGCTACAACAATAAGGACAGGAAATGAGGTAAACCAAACAAAAGGTATAGGAACTGGGAGGGGAGGGCGGATTTGGAAGCAGGTTTATCCAAGTTTTTATCTGAAAGTGGCTCTGCAAAATGACAGCGTTTGTAGGTGTGTTAGGAGGGTGGCTGGGGCTGAACTCTGTTTTCCCAGTATGTCCAAATCGCATCTCCTTACCTTAGAGAGTTTTTGTTAACATTTCCCAGAGAGCAGTTTGGGTTTTTTAAATACTTCCAGCTGCTGTCAGATAAATCCAGATTATTACTGCGTCTTATAGACTCGTTTGTAAAGAGCAGAGCACACTGGGGCTGGAGTCTGGGGGAGCAAACATCTCTGTGTAATCACTGCACAGAGCATCCACACACGGGAGCAAGGTTCCCCCTTGCTCAGGAGAGGTTTCTCTGTTGAAGTTATACATGCAAGCCCTCTCCAAGTATTTGGTCTGAAGGGCTCCTGCACAGCAGCTGCATGTCTACATGACTGCGCCACAGAGCGTGACTGCAAAAGCCAGACTGGGAGCAGCCGATGCCATCGACAGTTTACACAAAATGTAATTATTTCAAAACAGCAGGATTCATCCTTCCTGTGAACACATTTCTTTGTCACCCCTGCACAATATTTCTCGACATATTGTTTCCTTCTTTAAAGCCTTTCCAGTATCACACCTAACATTAGAGTTACCAGACAGCTACGCAACAGAGCTGACCTCAGACTCCTCTTCTGTTCAGCTCCAAGGGCTGCAGGCTGCTCCTGCATCAACACCAGCTAAACCCACAGGATTGCTCCAAGTGGCCAGCTGCTTGCCAAGGACAAGGAGAAGCAATGTAGGCAAGGACAGTCCCCAGAGCACTGGGACACACACTCCCCAGGGTTGCAGACACCTGCCACGTGCTTCAGAAGCCAGGCAGAAGGAAACAGTAAGCAATGGGACTTCAAGGAGGAAGGCGAGTTCCAAGGATGATGAATATCCAGCAGAGAAAGGCATCAGGGCACTTGTCTAGAAATCCACAGGGAACACTGGATTAACTAAATACTGGAATCACTGTGCTGCTTCCAGTATTCTTGTAAAAATCCAGGGGCCTCACTCAAAACCAGAGACAAGCCTGACTGCATCAGCATCTCCACAACACAGGCTGGAAAGCTTCTCAGGCTGCCCTGGCAGCAGGACTGCCCACACCTGATCTGGAAAGCACAGAACATGGTATCCTATGCTCTCTCCATCCAGTTCTCTCTCCAGCTCCCAGCAGTGATGCATCAGCCTGCTGTTACACATGCTGAGATGTGAAGCAGACAGATCTAGCAGCCTGGGATGAGGACTTCAAACAAACCCCTACTGCCTTGCTGCCCTCTCCCTCAGCAGCTTGTACCACTCCAGCTCTGTGTTTCTAACAGACCTGTTCCCAAAGCCACCTGTGTGTCACTGGATTATGAAAACTGATGGATCCAGTGACAAAAGCACACATCCCAGTGTAGGGGATCTCGATCTTCCCAAAGAAAAAGGAACCTGTTAGACATTTGTGCTGCAGACACACCGGTAACACCACGCCATTTCCCACACCAGTCTTCTGCAGGTGACCAGTCCTCAGCCAGCCTCCATCCACAGCAAAGGCAAATGGCAAAACAAAACTCTGCATCTTTATTTCTTTCTTCCCCAAACACTGGAGCCACAATGCACTGGAGAGCTAACTGCAGTGACTCCAAGAGAAGCATCAGGGATCGACAGCAGGGATCAGTGTCAAAGCCCTGTCCTGTCTCTCTCCCACATTCACTAAGTGTGGGGGGAAATACAGCTTGCTGCTACCACAGAGGAGTGCAAGGGCAGCGCCTGCTTGCACTGCTAAACCAAACCAGAGCACTTGTTCATTTCTGAAGGTCATTGGCTCCATGGGAAGCAGAACACTTTTTTTTTTCCCCCCCCCACGTGGAAGAAAGTATGATTCTGCAGTTTGTTTACTACTGCCTAAGAATACATTTTGAACATCTAAACCAGCAGAACAAGAGGTCTCATTTCAAAAGCTACCAGCCCAAACACCTCTCTGACAGGGGGCTGCATTTACTAGCCCCTTCTTTTATCCTTCATTCTATGCTACAAGCCAAGCCCCAGCACAACAAAACCCAGAAACCCCCCAAAAGCAGCATCCTGTTTGATCCTGTTTATAAACTGCAACGCTCACTCTAACAGGAGCCTTTTTCAAACTTTAGAGCTACCAAAGTGCAGAAAAGCTATATAAAAAACAAGCAGAGACTCAGCAGCAGCGCCTGGAGGAAGCTGCAGCATTTCTAAGGCTGATGCCACAAAACGAGGTCAAGTCGTGCTGGAGGTTTGACTAAAACAGCCAGACAAGATCACCGCTGCTGCTCTAGCGCTCTCCGCGCCGCTCTCACCTTGGCTGGCTCGCAGAAGTCCCTCTCGCAGCACACGCAGGCACAGCAGCACCACATGAACATCTCAGCGGGGCCATCTGCAGCCCTGACCCCGGCGCCGGCTGCCTCCTACCCGGCCCCGGCCCTCCGCCCGGCCGCTCGCTGCACAGCCCGGGCAGCGCCAGAGCCGAGCCCAGCATCGCTGTATGCCGGGTCAGAGCTGCTGTTGCTGCGAGCCGACAGCCGTGCCAGAGCTCCCAGGAGCTCTGCTCTTCCCCAGGGCTGGAGCTGCGCGATTTAAAGCTGCAGGGCTCTCCATCCCCTCTCCACACACGATGCTGTCTGTGAGCCACCGCGCAGGGGAGCGGGCAGAGTGGACGGGACGGAGGCGACAGGCGCTCCTCAGCGCACCGCAGCCCCTGCGGACCCAGGCTCCAGCGGAATCACAAAAAGATCCAAAGATGCGCACCAGGACATCAACCCACCCATCGACTGCACCCTCTATTTATAGCGCGACTGAAACACTGCTATTTAAAAACCACTGCGCACTTTTTCACAAGATTAATGTGATCTCCTGGAAGGCTGAAACTAATTAGACAGTAATTGTCACAGGAGGAGAAAACAGCATCAGCTCTCCAACCACCAGCTCTCAGGCAGGCCCCTCAGCCTCCTTGTCACAGGATCACAGACCTTTAGAAGTTGGAAAGGACCTCCAGAGAATCGAGTCCAACCTCCCGTCTGTGAGCAGGCATTCCACTGCCGTATTTAGAAGGGGTATAGCCAAGCCTCATCACTCGGTTTATGACAGCTCTGATCCACAGCTCCTTCTGCCATTGAGCCCTGCTCCTTCAGACTCACCCTCACCTCATGGCTGCCTCTCCCCTCGCTTTCTTCTGTCTCACCAATACTGCCAGTTTGCAGCAAGCATTATTACTTGCCTAGGACAGAGACAGCTGCCACAAAGCCAAGCCACACACATCTAAGTTTGAGATCTTAGTATCATTAATTCAGAGCACACGAGGTGCTCCCAAGGCTCAAATACCTCCAAGCCATTCCCCGTTCAGGTCTGCAGGACAGGTAGAGAGATGCCAGGAAGCACAACTGGGGATAGCCAGAGCAGAAAGAGGCACAGCACAGGAATGACGAGAACAGCAGCGCTGCCCATACTGCCTGCTGTTGAAGTGCCCTGCAGTGCCACGGCATGGTCGCAATGCCCAGAAATGACACAAAGTCTAACTGCTTTGATCTCCGTGGTACCATTTGTCTGAGGTTATTTTCAGGGCTAGAGGGGTACCAGGCAGCGAGATTCTCTGACCACAAGAGCCCTGCTTTAACAAGGGCATGGAAGACTCCATTCACCAATGCTGTTGTAAAGAAGGCTTTTAAAAAGAGACGCTTGTGTTAGTCACTGCCCTGCACCCCACATCTGCAGCTCTGACATCAGCCAGGCACCTGGAGCAGGAGAGCTGCAGAGCTCCGTGTTGCACAACGCTGCGTGTCTGCCAGGTCACTTCTGGCTTTGTCAGCTCTGCTCCAGAGCAACAAGAAGCCAGAACCAGGCCAAAAGGCAGCAAGCACCCTGCTACAAGAGTCTACTGAGAAATCTCCACTGTAAACACCCACCAAAGCAATTTCTGTACTTGTGCAAGTTCAAGGCACATTCCACATCTGTGTTTCCAATCTAATACAGTGACAGATTACAAACACCAACAAAAGGGTCACAATTCACATTCTTATGGCAGATTTCACCACTGAAAAACAGGATCCATACTGACAAACCTCCAGATTTCTAAAGCCCTTTTATCCCATCTAACAGAGGTGAATTTTTTTCTGCAGTCAGAAGCCTTATGCAGGAAGCAGTTTATGTTGGGTACAACTTGTCTGGATGCACAGAGACTTTGCTCCTATTCAGACAGATCATTTCACTGTACACCACAGCAAACAAATCCACAAAAATCGATCAGAATGTGATTATCCAATACAACCAGGCAGCCTTTACGAGCTTTGTAGAGCAATAAACCCAAGGCAACCTACCAGGCCGAGTATCACCTCCATTAGGAGGAACGCGTTTCACTCCTTACTGAAGAGGAAGGCATGTCTTCTTCACTCCCAAACCAGCCACAGTGCCCTGATGTTCCCTGCTGTTAAACGCAGACTGCTGTACCCAGGAAGAAAGAGAAATGTGATCAAGAGCCCACCGACAGCTGCTCTTCCATGCAAACAAAATTCAAACAAGTTGCAGCCCAGCAGTGAGCCCAAGCTGCCTCTCAGTGCTGCTGCCCTCGCTGCAGTGCTCTGACGCCTGGCACGACAGAAGGTGATGAGCACAGCAGAAGCTGGAAGATGTTGGTCCAAGCCTCGGTAATACGGGGACACACAAATGTTCCCAGGAATCCCATGTGAGAACAGAAGGAGCCTCACAGACTGGGCCAGTGCTGGAGTGCAGGCAGGGGATGGGGGCCCCTGGCACCCACACTCTGCACAGCCCCTTGCTGTTCTGGGCGAGCCCTCAGGGCTCCAGCAGTGAGAGCCCAGCAGAGACAGGCAGCTTGTTTGTGTTCTACTGCACTTCCTTCCTGAAGTTCCTTTGTAACATTGGAGAGAGGGATTGGGAGGGTGGGGAGTGGTAAGGGAGGGCAAATAAGCTTTGATGCAGCTTAAAAACTTCTGGAGATTAGATGCTCATATGACCCCTGTACCAAGATGAGAACTCTTTCCAAGACTCCTTAGAATCAAAACATCTGGGGAAAAAACACAGCAGAGGCTGGATCCCTGTATCTGGGGAAATGTGAATGTTGCCAAATATTAAGTAATGAGAAATATGAAGCAAGAGTGAGCAACCAGTGAACAAACTGAAGAGTTGTGATCGTTCCCTCACTCTTCTGCTCCCTGAAGTGGTGCTTGGCCTGAGGAGAAAAGGCAGTCTCCAGGTATGCTCCCTCATCTGCAGCATTTCACAGGTGAACACCTGAGATGCATGTCTAAGTGATGGGAAGAGAAGCCAGCATCGGCAAGCTCCTCATAGCAACCCCGCAGCGCTCTGCCACTTCCTGCCTCCTCCTCTTCTTGCCCCCATGCTGGCTGATCTTGCATGGCTACGCTAACCTTGGCTGAATAGGTAACAGCTGGGGCTTGATTTTCTCTCTGGGGGGAGAAGGTGGTGGCTGTTAGCCCTTTCTGGGTTTGTCAGGGGCGGGGCCAGAAATTTCTAGGTTGCAAATAATTTGTAAATACGTAATGTAAATATGCATTGTATTATATGCTTTTAGAGTTTAGCTTGCCATAAATATATAGCTTTATCTTACTTCCAAACCTTCTGAGCTAGTCTGGTGATTTTATTCTGGGGGGTAATTTTAAGCCCACCACATTTTAATTGGCACTCAATGTGGGATTACTGAAGATTACTGAGAGGCTGACCTAATGCTCGCACACAGCATGGCAATAAGAATATGTTGGAGTGTCAGCCCCTTTCGCTCTGTCTGTCAGAGCACAGGGAATCTGCACAGTTCATGGAATCAAGATCCACTTCGAACCTGTTGAATCAGGTTCTCCAGGGGAAGGATGACAGGTAAGGGGGAAGAGAGACAGAAAGCCAAGCAAGTGGTGTGAACCAAGTGATGAGGTGGTACAGTGCTGGGACATCAGATTGCAAGTACGAAACACCTAGAGACTGCACGACTGAAATAACAGATGGAAAACAACAACAATAAATCAAACTCAGCCTTCTCTCATCCCCAGAGGGTTTCATCTCTGCTACATCAAATGGACAAAACCAATCCCAAAGGCCAGGACAGGCTAGAAGGGTCTCACAGTGATGGATTGTTTCATCTCCAGATACAAATGCAGGGCCAACATGCTCAAGCAAACTGCACATGTGAGACAGATCTTACTAAAAATGGGGTTCAGGCAGGACTCATCAGCTTCCAGGCGCACCAGGGCTCCTGCATGACATCTACTGTGTCGTTACACATCTGGGAATCTTTCACACATGCAAGTGTAGTTATAAAGAGGGAAGAGTGAGTTAGTTATGTCAGGGAAAAAATTCCACCTCTGACTGTTCTCAAAGGTGTACAGCTTACAAATCCTGAATGTTAATCACGAAAAGCCAGCTGAGGAACCTGCTTCTGTCACTGTGTCACTCCCAACAGCTCCCAGACTAAACCTTCAGATACAGAATCTCTGCTTAATATGAGCATTAATTGGCCACTCACATGTGAAGGATGCAGCCTGAGCCCTCCCTTCCATGGAAAGTGGGATCTCAGAGTTGTGTAGGATAAAGGAGCAGATGTAGCTGAAGGTGGGAAGCTGGCATGAGACGAAGCACAGGCCAGGGGAAATGCTGCACATGACGACTTCCAACAACAAACTGGTCCTCAGCAGCAGGCAGGGTCAGGAGGAGATGAGCAAGCGGAAAGCAAGGATGTGCAGGTAGATATACAAGCAGAGTCACGAAAGAAGGGAAGTGTGTGCGTGAGGAAGGAAGGGATGAAACAAAGGAACAGTTGCTCAAGAGACCCGTAAGACAGGACTTGCTTGGCAGCCAGCACATTTCGCACAAGTATTACACCCAGTAGCTGAGCCATGGACACGTGTGTGCGTGCGATAGCTTTTTAAGTGACACCAATTTCTTCAGCATGTTCTTTTTGTGCCTGACTAAATCCATGGCTGCACACTGTAAACACTTCCTCACATCCAAGCTAAACACAACAGGAGCATTTCTCAGAACACAGGAGCCATGCAGTGGTTACACTGCTTCATCCACTTGCAGTTGTAAAATGGTCAAATCACAGCAAACACTGTCATAGCTTTCACACTAATGACCTGTGCTGTCTCATACAGATCTTCTGCCAGATCAGCTCATGACAGATGTGGCAGCAACTAAGCATGGAGCACAGGGACTAAAGGCAAAGCCCATCAAAACCAGCAAACATTGCCAGAGTTACTCAACATTGGTCAACGCATTTGCAGGACTTCAGAAAGAAAACATTCTTCCTAAAGCCCAAAGAATTCATAATTCTCCTGATCTGCTTGAAAGTAACAGGCTCAGCTTTCTTCTAAGCAAACTAGGAAATCCCCTCTGGGGAAATCCAAAAGGGCTGCATCTGATACAAGGAGCACCAAACATCTGCTTTCCAGTGCACTTAAAGCTGCCTCAGCTCCCAAGGGCTCTGCTTAGACAGGCAGCAGGATGCTCCAGCAGTTTGACTCCTTACCCAAAACACAGGCTCCCCGGAAACCACTTCATGCCTCTTACAAACGCCACAAACCTTACTGCTGACGCGGCCCTTTAACTCATCAACAAAGGCACTCTCTGCCCTCTGCAGCGCCTGGCCCCTGAAGGATTGGTTCACCGCTGTGGCTTTTCCCGAGGGAAGGCAAACAGGACCCGCAGTGCTGGGAGTTGCAGCAGGCACAGCTCATCTCTTTGGAACCTCACCTCGCTGTGGGAAGCACTGCGCCACACAACCATGAGCAGGGCAGGGTTCCTGTCAGTGGGGTTCTGTCACTGCTTGTCTCAGGTCCTGGTTTTCTGAGTACTTGGAGTAGAGGGAACCCAGCCACACTGTATCACCTTCATAAAATATGGAAGAGGTAAGAAAAAAGGAGGGAAGAGAAAAGGAGCTCATCTGCTGTGCTCAACACATCTGGGCCCACAGACAGCTGTTTTCTATCAGGAAGGGAAACCTTTCTCCTTAACTGGTTTAAAAGCTACAGCTGCTGCTTTCAGGGTAAGGAGGACCCCTCTCAAAACCCAGTGACATCAAAATCTTACTCGTCAGGAACATAAAAGGTATCTCCAGTACAAAACAGCTCAGCACAGCTACAGCTTGTGGTGAAGATTTAAAGTGTGACATAACCTACTCCTACTCTTCACAGCTGGTAAAGTGAGGATCTCAAAAAGCTTACAATTAATGCTGAAAACAGGGTCTGATAAGCCATTTTGGACCAGGTTTTGTGCCTGTTTGCAGCTGCTGACAACTTGCTAAGTACTCCAAGGTGAACAAGGATCATCTCTCTCTGAGCCATTGATACCTTCCACCATTTGAATGCAGATGCAGAACCATGAGATCAGACTTTGGTAAGTAGTGGGAGGAACTGGTGGAGTTTCAAAACAATTTTATTTAAATACCAAGCTGATCTTTGCACCTGTTTCTGCAATATGTGCTATTAAACATTTAAGAGCTCTCACAGAATGCTCCCCTCTAAGTTTTGTCCAGACAGAAATTAGTTGTAGTTAACTCAGAATTTGTAATTTCCACAGAACTCCTAGAAGGGGCAATATTTAGTAACGGCATTTACATTCTCTGAATTTACTAAGGCATATTTAAAGGGTGTAAAACTATCTGTACAGTTAATTTAAAATATTTAAGTAAGCAGGTAGAAAAGCAAAACAACTTGCTACCATACAGCCTTAAAACAAACACATACTGAAAAGCCAAAGCCACAACGTTTGCCTTTACTGCCTAGAACTTTATGTAGCCAGTGAAGAGTTAAAAGTCAAAGGCTACTCCCAGATCGATAGTGAAAGGCTACTCCCTCAGCGATAACCAGCATCTTGCACAAGACTTTCTAGTTAATTAGGGGGTCATTAGTAGGTTTCTGCAGAGCTGCAAGATCTAATCACAGATATCTGGGCTTGATCCACATTAACCCCCAAACTGAAACTGTGCTCAGTGCCCAGGGACATGGGCTAAAGCCACCTCGACATTCTTGCTAGCACATGGAAACTACAACCCATGTGGCTGTAAAAACAACCTCCTGGAGTAAGGCACCAAAGGATCACAAGTGCCTGAAGCTCATGCATTAGGTAACATCCACCTTGTAATTTAAGCTCCTACACTTCAAAGTCCCTGTACAGGACTGGGAGTCTCCTCCGCACACACCCACTAGGACAGTTTTGAAGGTGTCTGTCTTTAGATTTCACTCGAAGGATGCTCAGTGTAAGACTTTCCTTCCTTCTTAATGTGAGCAGTTTCTCATCCTGGTGCTACTGACCAGAAAATCCCCCAAAACTTCCAGAAGCATTCCAAATATTGGTACAAGCACTTAAAAATGAGAGGGAGAAGGGTCTGTGCTTACAGACTGCACCCTGCAGCCCCGCCACGAAGTGCAGCTCTCCTAGGGGTGCTTTTCATAACCAGTTCAGCACATAATACCAACCCTGAACCTGGAGGAATAGTCTCTGCGCTGATGGAGGCAGAACCGGTCCTAGCCAAGCCAACCCCGCCAGCGCTGCGGTTAGCCAGCAGATGGCCCCAGGAGCCAGGGCACAGCCACCGGCACAGGACCACGCAGATCCTTCAGCAGCCGACCGACCGTCGAGGACGCTTGCTAAGGGCATTCTCACAAACAGTCTTGCATCAAATCAGCTTTCCTACAGCGACCACAGAGAAGGCCGGCTGCTGCCTGTCTACTAGACTGCCTGGTCTAGTAGATCTACTACTAGACAGATCTACCTATGTGGGGTGAAATTCTGCTTATTTAGAAGAGGGCTCCTCAATCTTTACAACCTAGTGTGGGGAGACTTCATGTCTTTTTGATGAGCCTGGTTATTCCCGCTGGTCATGCCATGTCCAAACCCCACTTCACACAGATTTCTTAGTACTGCCCATGCTCAGGGTCCCTCGCGTCGCTTCCCAGGACACTTGGTGCTCTCCCACAGGACCGCTGGAGGGCTCTCAGCACCTCATCTCCAGAGGCACATAAACCAAACCAGCAGTAGGCAGCCCAGGAGCAGCCCTGGCACAGGGCTGGGATGTGGCTTCCCTCCCCGGACTGTTAGCCCCTAGTCATAGGAACCGACCTGTGCCTGGACTCCATCATGGAGCAGTCCCCGGAGTCCAGTCTAGGGCTGCAGTCCCTGCACAGAGGCAGCACAGAGGCACCAGTGGGGATGCTCTGCTGCAACCACAGGTCTGCTTTTGCTCGAATGGCACCAAATGTAAAACTTGAGGCTTCGAGGTACAGGTCCAATTTCAGACACGGCCCAAGAGGCAGTGCAGCAGATCAGTGGACGAGTGATGGACTTCAAACAGTTTCAGTCTTTTCTTTTCTTTTTTAAATAAACAACAACTTGGTTATCCTGCTAGAAATCTGCATATAAAGAACTATCTTTTTTCTTCCTGACATGGCAAAATATAAAACACAGACTTTTAGCATACTCTGCAAGATCACTGTGGCTCAGCAGAAGCCACAATGCCCAGTCTGCAGAAAGGATTAAGGTTACCAATAAAGCTGCAACCTCAGAACTGCAGGGTGATGACATGGGCAATTGCCAGGCAGGCTTGGTCTTCTGTTTCTCAGCACTGCTAGCACTGACATCAGCAGAATGCCCACTGTAAACCCAACCAGCAGGCACCACCTCCAAAAAACATTAATCTTTTTTTTACTCCTAACACTGTGTTTTCCCAATTGCAATCTGGGAGGCAAACAGCTGAGACTGAAATAATTTTCATTCTCTTTAAACAAAATTTCTCCTGTCAGCTTTCACCTTTATTTAGCATCTACAAATCAAATTGATTAGTTCTGGTTTTCACATTGTCAAAGTTTTTTTTGAACTACCAAACTTCACCATCTGACACCTTTTTTTTTTTTTTTCTCCAACCAAAACAACAGGAAAAACACCTTCTCATCCTTAGCAACTGTCTGGCTGGTTTAGTTTTTATCATTCAGTGACTGAATGTCCTTAAAGCATGGCCAGACTCCACAGTGCCAGAGTGAGCTGAGAAGCTGTCTTGTCTTGGCCACTGCCATCATGAGGCAGGATGCACCTGCCTGAACCTGAAGTCTCTACATCAAGACCAAACATTTTTTCCCCACCTTCCAATGAGCTGTAAGTCTGCAACAAGCAGATGATGTGATGGGTAACCACAGCTCAGCTGGCACAGAATCATCTGTTAACTCAGTAACACACCTGAGGTCTCACACCCATTAAAACGGTCTGGCCAGGTTGGGTTTGAGAGCTCTCCTCTTGGCTCAAAAGCCAAAGAAAATCTCAGAACGTGCATCTTAATTTCTATAAGAGCTTCACACATGCAGTCACCTCAAGCTGTACTTCTTCCTCTGGAAAGCAGTATGGTTTTCCTTCGTTTGTCTGCTCCTGATGCTCTTTGCCACAAAAGCAGACAAAAGCTGCAGTGAAACTGAAAATCTGGAGCTCTATTTGGAACTTGCAGAGCTTCTGCAAAAATCCTGAATCCAGAGAAGCTGATGGAAGTCAGAGACAGCAGCGCACAAAAGCCAACAAACCCATCTCTCAGATTTGTGCAACTTGATTTGCGAAGCAAACTCTGCAGTCACCTGGTCAGGACTCCTAATGGCACAGCAGAGTGGGTGCAGGGAAAGCAGACTGCCCACAAGCAAGCTCTGAACATGTTCTGGAGAACACAAAACCCAGGCGTGAGTGCAGACTAAGAGAGGGCCATGGACAAATTTGGACAACAGGAAATGTTGCTGCTTTTGCAGGTTTCAGAGTTAGTGCTGAACGGAGCACGGGTTCAGTCTCTGTGTGCTCTGGGCTGATGGTGCACAGGAGGCTACTGAGGGCTGTGGCTGGCACTCAGCAGCCTCCATTTATTCCTTTCTTTAAGGAATACAACAACGATGTGAGCAACTTCATTGACTAATCAATCCAAAAGTCACAAGCTCTGATAATCTTTGCTCACGGTCACCCTGCCAGAAGTTCATGAGATGACATCACAGCAGACCATTGTGCATGGGCAGAGAGCCGTGTAATGATCAAACACTCTTGGGATGGGTTTGAGCTCTGCTTTCCAACAGAAAGCAGCAAACTCTGTCCCTTCCCACAGTCTACAGAGGCGGGTGGCCACCACAGAAAGCAGCATTTGTGTTTGAGTATTTCCAGGTTATATTTGTCTTCTCCGTCAGTCTGCCTCCAGTTAGCACCCACTTCCTTTTCCACTGAACACCAGTCCAGGGGCTGCAGCAGACATCAGCCCAATTCCACACTGGTGCATTACTGATTATTGGCATTGAGTTCTACATAAAGCAGGAAGCATTTGCTTCTGCATTTCTCTTTATTTGATTAAAACCCTTTCAATACTAGGGATTGCTCAGGAAGATACCACCTTAACCTTTCTTCACTGGTTTGTCCTCTGCGTCACACTTCTGAGTGCTGCTTCACACATCTGGAGAGCTTAAAAGTGTCTTGTCCCTACATCTGTCTTTCAGGCAACACCCTTCTTACAGAAGCTCTTATTAGCACTAGCCTTGAGAGCACCTCTACCTTCACCCTTACACTCAAAACTGATGAGAAATATCCCCTGATCCTACTGTATTGTGTCCTCTTTGACAGCCTTCATCCTCAGCCCAGTTTTGCTCCTTGATCTGCATGCTGTTCCCCTCTGAACTTCTGCGCTTCTTGTGCTGAGGCTAAACCCCAGCTCCCCTCACCAGAGTGCCTTTGGCCCTGCTAAACCCCAGCTCCACTCACCAGAGTGTGCCCTTGGCCCAACAACCAGCTTCTGGGCAGCAGAGACACCATGAATGCCCCAGGTGTTTCTGATGCCCTGCTCACTCGGAGCCCCATTCCCATCGGCCTAAGACCTTCTCCAACAGGCATCCTCCTCTTCTGCTCCAGTCACCCACCCCAGCCACTCCACTTTGGATTAACTTCAGCTCTTTTCCCCAAAATGCCAAGCCTTTATTAGGAGTCCTCTCTGGCACTTCCCTTTCCCGTGCTACCCTCCCATTGTGATGTTTTGGTTGCATTGTTTAAGATTTCATTTGGATTATGATCATCTCTCTAAGACTTTCCAGACTAGAGGGAATCTGACTGGCAGAAACATTGTTCCGGACACAAACCTGGTGCAGCAGAGAAAGGACTGTTTTAGCAGCTCCCTTCTTGGGGTCAGTAACAATGAAGGAGCCTCCAGCTGACAATATCCTGCTAATTTAACACTTTGGTTCACGCGAGGAAGCTGCGGCATCCTGAGCAGCAGTGACAAATCATCCTGAACAATAACTCCCTGTCCTGGGTCAGTACTCCTTGGTGGCCCTGGCAAAAGCAGAAGGTCACAGCAATATTAAAAAAAACCACAGCCATGATTGTTCCCTGCAGGTGACCTCTTGGAAAGGTTTCACAGTCCATAGCTCTATGCTGTTTTTCTTATTGACAGCTTACAGAACACACACAACTGCTACACACATGACCCTGAACTGTAGAAACAGGAATAGCCAAAACGTGATCTTCCCTGGCTTTGCTGAGAAGCACTGAAGACCCAGACACTTGCAGCTAAACTGACAAGACAAGAAAGCTGAATTTCAAAACACAGTATTAGTCATTGAAATGGAATATATAACAACCCCCTGAATACAGACTGAACAAATATATTCCCTCCTTTCAGATACGCCAGTCAGCACTTATCTTCTGCACCAGTTCTCCAGGCATCTTAGCCAAGCTTTGACGACATCTCAGATAAAAACATAACCCCCCCTTCTCTGTAAGCTGCAGCGAGCAAAATCCACACAAGTCAATACCCTCCTTCTACTCTCAGCTCACCTTTACATTCTGCCAGCAGCTTCGCATGTGGGTCTGGCCGCTCAGCAGAGCTCCACAAAGAGAAAGAGTGCCCCAAAAGAAAATAGCTTGAATGCTTTTAGTATTTTCACTTTCCTTTGTCCCAACAATGCAGCTCTGTCCTCAGCAATGAGCATATGCTGGACAAACACAGGATGCCATTCTCTGGCTCCTGGCCCTCCAAGCTCCCCCAGCTTCCTGGGCACGCATGGCTGCCGCGATGGCAGCTCCCGGCCCAGGCCGGCCTGACCGCCCGTAACCTTGGTTGGAGAAGGTCCCCAGCCCCACCAGCCAGCAGCTCTCAAAGCAAAGCAGAACCTGTTGCCACAAAGCTGCTTTCCCCAGTGCCAGCGCATGGCAGGAAGGTTGCCAGGCACAGCACTGCTGAAGAACCAGACAATGGAACAGGCGCAAAAGCTACCCAGCACACCAGGATCCCTGACATCTCCTCTGGATGAGGGCAGGAACTGCTGTGGGGCTCACCAGTGCCTTCTTAATGCAGCACCTCATTTGGAAGTCATCCAGAATACCTCTTGCAAAGCCAGGACACTCAGGCAGACTGCTGGCACAGCGCTGCCTCTCCAAGAACAGGAGGGCTCCTAGAACTGCCTCCCTGTCCTGAAACATTCGAACAGCAGATCCCAGGCATGCTTCCTCTGGTGGTCACATTCCTTGCTGTTCACTACCTCTGTGCAAAGCAGATTCTGCACATTCTGGGCTCTTTGGGACAGATTCCAGAATACTTGGTGGAGAACTACCCTGAGCTCAAAGCTCCCCGGAAGAAATCCCTTGCCAGAACTGGAGAAGCCCTAACGGCAAGCACAAGAGACAGACCGGTGGTGTTAGAAACCCTGTCTTGTGGCTAAGCTGTTCAAACCACAGACTCACAGGGAGTCTTCACACAAAATCTTCACCCTACGGCCAAGCTGGATCAAACACTTCAGAGACAAGCAGCACCTCAGCAGTTCGAGAAGCTGTCCTAATTTCAATACAGAGCCCAGGCTGGGTGGCAAGCACTACTCACAATAGAGCACCAGCAGACAGAACAGCTACTGCAGCCTCATCAGAGGACGGGCAGAAGACACCGATTCCGCCCCTTCGGCGTCGCAACAGGCAGCAGCTCGCAAGCTGCTTTGAGAAGCAAAGCGCAGCAGCCGCAGCAGCGAACAAGAGCTGAGCCCAGGCCCCCACCTAGCAAGCCCGCCCCGCCGAGCCCCGGAGCAGGCGCAGGCCGCACGGACGTACGGTTGCGGCGGCAGGCAGGAGCGCTCCGTGCCGGGTGCGCAGCATGGCCGAGTAACGCCGGCGGCACCGCGCCGGCCCCGCATGCTGCACCGCAAGCTCACGGCAGACGGCGGCTCCAGCCCGGCCGGGCTCCGCTCTGCCCTGACACAGCAGGATCTTGTCACATGAAGCAGAAGCAGCAGCCTTGGCAGAGCCCTCGAACGCGTGCTTGAGACAGCAGCTGCAGCTCTGAACACGACAGGCCGGAGCGCGCCGCGCAAGAGTTACTGAGCCTGCTAAAAATACTTCACCCCTGACCCCGTAGGAACATGTCTGAAATGAGTCTTGTTTTCGGGAGAGTAACAAAGCCAAAAGGCAAAATACATCTGCTGGAAGCGGGCTGAGAAGTTTATTTCCAAACAAACACACACCAACCAGATGGTCTCAGACACAAAAGCAGCTCAGGCTTCATCCTGCAGGAAGACTGCAGGGTCAGGGAACAGCTTTACACCTCTCCTAGAGCTCCAGGCAAGGTGCAGCCTCAAAACCTCTCGCTCCACAACCCGTCCCAGAAGGTTGCTCAGGCTCCCATGGCAAGTTAAGGAGCTAACCACAGACAAACTCGAACCCTGCCCTGCAGAAGACAGGACAGAAACCTTGTGCACCACATAGTCCTAGGTGAGCTGAACAGAGCACTCCTCACCTGGCTGGTGCCCTGCACAGATTTAGGGTGCTCTGTTACAACCAGCATGGCCAGAGGAAGTAAAATGCACCATTAGACTGGAAACATGGCCAAAAGATACGATGGCACCCGGTCTGCCCCTCCTCAGCAGGACGGTGAAGGTCTTCTGGGAAGCAGGTGGCAGCCTTTCTCCTGACCTCCTTTGCCAAGCACAATCCACAATGCAAAACACGATGTGCAGAACAGATCCCAAGCAAGATCTGGGGTGGGAACAAGTCCTCTGAGGAAGACACATCAAGATAAGGCTTTTATTTTATGCCTCGAGTAAGCATGGCAAGGGCATCCCACTTGTTTTGGGAAACGGTTGGGTGGTGAGGCAAATGATCCTCCTGGGGACAGAGAAGCCAGAGAAGTTCCTCGGTAGCTCGCTGCTCTGCAGACAACTGTGTTCATCACCTACACCTAACTACTTACCCTGTTAATTGCTAATCGGCCTAGCTGTTGGTACCACACTCACTGAAGAAAAGCAGTGGTGGATACCAAGACTAGGACACCAGACCATTTCTCTCAAGAGTTTCCCAGGTCACAAGCACAGATAATTTACATTAGAGCGCTCTCTGGATTTGTAATAACTGTCTACTTAGCAACAGTCTTGACAAGTCTGTGATGATCCTGCTTCAGGAGAAATCTGCTCTCCAACATGCTGTCAGGGTGGCCCAGCAGGATTCAGCCTCCAATACCATCTGCTGTGCAACCTGATTTTGCTCTGCAGCCCTGCCCAGCAGCAACGTGAGTAAAGGCCTTCTGTAAAGACAGAGAAACGAACACAGTGCAAGAACTGTGCAAATGCTTGGAGAAACAGGTAACAACAAGAGACAGGCTTGAAACCAACAGCTCTCGAGCTCCTTCCACTCTCCTGCAGGAACACAGGAAATCATTCTTACTCTCCATTTCCCATATGGGGTCTGCCTTCTATTTAGTACTGATGACCTCCCAGATGGATGATAAGGTCCCACCTGGGTCACAGTGAGCCCATTGGTAAGCAATGCTCAAGTTGTGCCAGGCCACCACCAGACTGGGACACCGGTCACTGCCCAGTGTCACTGTGCACCTCTAACACCCCACTGCAGCCCATGGCTGCTCCACAGCACATGAACAAACCTGGAACTGATGCTGGGGTCAAATCTGTTGCTATGGGAATCATCTCCAAGAGAAATTCTTGAACCCACATTACTTTCAATCAGTAGCTTAGAAACCAAACAGCAGTGGCAGCATCTTCCTCACCCAAGGGACAGAGGCTCCCTGCAGGCAGCACCTGCCCATGCTGTGCCCAGCTCTGGATCACCTCCTGCTCACAGCTGCTCCCAGAACTGCTCACTGACCTGTCAGGTACTTCGTAGAAGCTTATTTGGACTGATGTCTGGCAGTTAAAGGAGAACAGGCACATGGGAATTCCACCCCAGGCACCATCCTGCTTTCCAGCTATGTAACCTTCACCGTCCCTCTGATGGGAGGGAGCCATGCACAGACAAAGCAGCAATGCAGAGGCCAGTCCTGACTTCACACTGTGCCAACTCCAACCGCTAAACCAGCCTCCCTGTTCGAAAACCTGTCCTCAGAGTAGAAATGAAACTTTGCTGGAAGTCCCTAGCTGTCTTCTGCTTTCCACCTGGAGTTTCCTCACATATTTTTAATTAAAATTATCAATGATTAGCTGAAGACAGCTCAGCTTTGTTGCAAGACAACAAAGAGTATACACAGGAGACCACACATACACCTTACCCAGGAGACAGTCCAAAGCAGTGCATGAAAACACCCTCTCAGAAGCAGCTCTGATGAATAACTGCAGGAGAGTGCCTCATGCTGTTAAAAATAGAATTAATTTCTGCATTGGCAGATGGAGTTTCAGCCAAAGTATCCACTGAGCCAATTGAATAATTCAATGTTGTTTCTCCATGGCACAGTGAAGTATCTAAGGCGATTTACTGCCCTTTCCATAAAATGTGCTATAAATGCTGTTTGCTAATTCTCCAGCGCCAAAATGAACAGAAAGTAGGTTTGCAGCAGTGTCAGCGAGCCTCCCGCCCAGACACGGCTGTGGCTACCTCACATTGCACCGCTCCCAGAGCACACAAGCTATGGAATCTTCCAGACAATGACCTCCTGGAGCAAAGCACTCCTGGAATCAAGCAATCAAGTCCACTCAGAAGGAAGCAGAACAAACTCTAGCCTGGCCACTCTGAGTAACCTGAAGCAGGCAGCTGGACAGTGACAGGCAGCAGCTGGTGCCCGTGGACCGGTTCAAGAGCACCGCGCGTACACTGCAGCCTTCAGCTTGGTGCAGGCCCTGCACACTGCACGATGTGCCCGCACCTCAGAGAGCCCAGGAGAGTTCTCCTCTCCATCAGAGATGCTGCAGAGATCTGCCTCCTCGCGCACACCACACGAAGTTCTCAACAGCTACTGACTGTTGCAGACCTCCTGCAGACTCCTTTTTCACGTCAAGTATTTGCCCCCACTCCTCTGCTCTTATAACCATTTTCGGTCTGAGGGCATGAAGGCCTCCACATCTGCCACAATCCATTTTGTCACCCAAATTCTCCTCCTCGGTGTCTGGTTCCAGCAAGATTCCTGGGTTCCAGCACTATATCGGCTGCAGCACTCAAACCAAGGTTAAGTGTTCACAGTGATGCTGTGATTCCCTAACTTCTGGGATGCATTCTGAATTCTTCAGCACACAGTTCTGGATCTGCTGGCAGTCCAGCAGTGGACTCATCAGTAATGACTCATCACCACCTCCTAAGGCTGTGAAGGGAAGAGGCTCAGGAAATGGAAGGAGCCTTGCCGCAGGTGCACACCAGATGAGCAGACAGTGCTGTCCTCCTGGAGCGTGCTCATGCCATGGAAGACCTTTCAACTCTACTTTAAATGCATATTCTCTCTAAACTTTGATGTTCTATAATGTCAGTTTTCTGTCTATGTTGCTAAAACCATTGATTATATACTGTATAAAAATAAACACACAAAAAGGTCTTGTTCTGGATGGTTGG
>WBNM01027426.1:0-25398 GCA_013399055.1 Ramphastos sulfuratus | reverse complement strand
AGGTTGGAAAAAACCCTTGAGACTATTATGTCCAACCAATAACCCTACTCTGCCAAGCTCACCACTAAACCATGTCCCCAAGCACCACATCTAAACAAACCTTTAAGCACCTGCAGGGACAGTGACTCCACCACCTCCCTGAGAAGCCTGCGCCAATGCTTGACCACTCTTTCAGTGAAAAAATATTATGTATACATATGTTTATCTCTCTCTTTGTGAAGAAAGCACTTAAACATTCCCTAGCTTTTCTGTCCCAAGTAGTTCCTTTTAATACCTATAAAGGGGAATGAAAGATAATGAATGAGTCACCAGAATTCACAGATCACAGGATGTCAGAGGTTGGAAGGGACCCAAAGAGATCACCAAGTCCAACTACCCTGCCAGAGCAGGACCACACAACCTAGCTCAGGGCACCCAGGAACACATCCAGACAGGCCTTGAAACGCTCCAGAGAAGGAGACTCCACAACCTCTCTGGGCAGCCTGTGCCAGTGCTCTGGGACCCTTCCAGTCAAGAAGTTGCCCCTTGTGTTGAGGTGGAAGGTCCTTCCATCCATTGCTCCTTGTCTCATCCCAAGGAACAAGTGAGCAGAGCCTGTCTCCCCCTCCTGACTCCTAGCCCTCAGAGATTGATAAACATTTATTAGATCCCCTCTCAGTCTTCTCTTCTCCAGACTAAAAAATCAAGTTTATCATTCTGCTAGAAGATGGACTTCTTAGTCCTTTCCTAAACATCCTGTAAAGAAATTGTTTGCTTTATGTCAGCTTTAGCTCCTAGATAAAGGACAGGTGAAAGTGTGACAGCCCCGTTTGGCTCCTGGATTAATAGAACTGGTTACAAGTTGTTTTCTCTGCTCCTTTACTGGTGATGTTGTCAGTGAGCTTTTAGGCGTTTATTCTTACTGTTTATTCTCAGTTTCCCCACATCAGGGCTCTAAGAAGCAGGATTAATGCTGTCTGGGTTTCCTGATCTCAGCTTCCTGGGACAAAAGGAAGCACTTTCCTACAACTCGAATAGAAGTCTGTCAATACTTATGATGAATTTATGCACCACATTTTATGTTAAACTGAGGGGTTATAGTTTGTGTTGCATCATCTTTCAATTATGTGAGTTTGTCTACAGGACAGAAAACATCAAAAGAAAGATTTTTTTTTTTAATTATTAAGAAGTTATTCAGATTTTTTTCCCCCTTTCCTTTTGCAAAGAAAGTGAAACAATAAAAGACCACAAGGATTAGAGACTATTAGTATGGATAATATAGTCTGGCTAAAAGCCTAGGTAGCATTTTCTTATGTGCAAATCCATACTCTGTGAATCTTTGATGTGGAGTCTCCTTCTCTGGAGGCTTTCAAAACCAACCTGGACGCATTCCTGTGTGACCTGAACTAGAACTATGGTCCTGCTCTGGCAGGTGAGTTGGACTCGAGGAGACCTTATAGTAGCCTTCCAGTATCTGACGGGGGCCTACAGGAAGGCTGAGGAGGGACTATTTACAAGGTCTTGCAATGACAAGATGAGGGGCAATGGGTTTAAACTGGCAGAGGGGAGATTTAGACTGGATGTCAGGAGGAAGTTCTTTGCAGTGAGGGTGGTGAGGCACTGGCACAGGTTGCCCAGGGAGGTTGTGGATGGTCCCTCTCTGGAGGTGTTCAAGGCCAGGTTGGACGAGGCCTTGAGTGACCTGTGCTAGTGGGAGGTGTCCCTGCCTATGGCAGGGGGTTGGAACTAGATGATCCTTGAGGTCCCTTCCAACCTTGACATTCCATAATTCTAAGATCTCTGGAGGTCCCTTCTAACTTCTAACATCCTGTGACTGCACCAGTTAGGGTTCTATAGTAACTGTAGAAATCAACCATACGGTGTCCAGTGGGCTCACAGGAACTGAATTTCTCAGCAGNAATAGAAGTCTGTCAATACTTATGATGAATTTATGCACCACATTTTATGTTAAACTGAGGGGTTATAGTTTGTGTTGCATCATCTTTCAATTATGTGAGTTTGTCTACAGGACAGAAAACATCAAAAGAAAGATTTTTTTTTTTAATTATTAAGAAGTTATTCAGATTTTTTTCCCCCTTTCCTTTTGCAAAGAAAGTGAAACAATAAAAGACCACAAGGATTAGAGACTATTAGTATGGATAATATAGTCTGGCTAAAAGCCTAGGTAGCATTTTCTTATGTGCAAATCCATACTCTGTGAATCTTTGATGTGGAGTCTCCTTCTCTGGAGGCTTTCAAAACCAACCTGGACGCATTCCTGTGTGACCTGAACTAGAACTATGGTCCTGCTCTGGCAGGTGAGTTGGACTCGAGGAGACCTTATAGTAGCCTTCCAGTATCTGACGGGGGCCTACAGGAAGGCTGAGGAGGGACTATTTACAAGGTCTTGCAATGACAAGATGAGGGGCAATGGGTTTAAACTGGCAGAGGGGAGATTTAGACTGGATGTCAGGAGGAAGTTCTTTGCAGTGAGGGTGGTGAGGCACTGGCACAGGTTGCCCAGGGAGGTTGTGGATGGTCCCTCTCTGGAGGTGTTCAAGGCCAGGTTGGACGAGGCCTTGAGTGACCTGTGCTAGTGGGAGGTGTCCCTGCCTATGGCAGGGGGTTGGAACTAGATGATCCTTGAGGTCCCTTCCAACCTTGACATTCCATAATTCTAAGATCTCTGGAGGTCCCTTCTAACTTCTAACATCCTGTGACTGCACCAGTTAGGGTTCTATAGTAACTGTAGAAATCAACCATACGGTGTCCAGTGGGCTCACAGGAACTGAATTTCTCAGCAGTTACATGGAATCATAGAATGGTAAGGTTGGAAGGGACCTCAAGGATCTAGGACTGGTTGGGGTTTGAAGGATAACTTTGAAGGTTTTGTTTCCTCTATGTATCCTAAGGACCTCCTCTGTGACACCTGGCACATTTCAGTACCCATCTCTATACTGAACACCATCTCTCAGTTCCCTGCAAAAGTTCAGTGTGACAGAAAAGGGAAGAGATTCAAACTGAACAGCATCCATGGGGGTTGGACTCGATCTCTTTGGGTCCCTTCCAACATCTGACAGCCTGTGACCCACCTGCATCCCACACTTGGCTATAAAGATTATCTGTAAGCACATTTCTTTGTGTGTGTGGGTTTTTTTTTTCCTCTTGTATATATTTAATCAATTAGACTAGCATATTTTTGCCTGTTTCTCCCACATTATCTGAATATTAAATATTGATCATTTATGGCAAGGACTCTTTTTCCTTGTTTCTGAAGAACCCTTTCGTGCTTTTGAGGGTGCTCAGGACCACAGAATCATAGAATGGTTTATGTTGGAAGGGACCTCAAAGATCATCTAGTTCCAATTCCCTGCTGTACATGCAGGATACTGAAGAGGGCTGTATGAATTCCACTTGTGTAGAGAAGAGTTTTAGGCGTGTATTTAGGTTTGCTTTCTCTTTTCTTTTCCCCATTAAACAAAGAAACAAACAAACAAAACCAAAATCACACTCTCAGAACCTTAAGTTTTGAATTTAACATTTCACTTTCAAGCGACGCAAGTAGTGAAGATGAAACTTGGGCATGGGAAGCCCTGAACGCTTATAACATTTAAGAGAAGATTATCTCTGAGATTATCTCACTATCTGAAGGGGGCCTACCAAAAAGCTGGGGAGGGACTTTTTAGGCTCTCAGGTAGTGACAGGACTAGGGGAAATGGAGCAAAGCTGGAAGTGGGGAAATTCAGACTCGAGGTGAGGAGGAAGTTCTCAGCATGAGAGTGGTGAGAGCTTGGAAGGGGTTGGCCAGGGAGGTGGTTGAGGTCCCATCCCTGGAGGTGTTTAAGGCCAGGCTGGATGAGGCTCTGGGCAGCCTGATCTGGTGTGAGGTGCCCCTGCCCGTGGCAGCGGGGTTGGAACTGGCTGATCCTTGTGGTCCCTTCCAACCCTGACTGATTCTATGATTCTACGATTTCTCCCCAGATGCATTTATGCCTACGTGGCTTCTGAGGTCGTAAATACCTGCAGCTTACAACCCGGGAACGTATCCTTCCGAAAAAAAAACCAAAAACTCGATGAAGGGGGTTTCTGAGCTGTCCTGCAGTACTCCTAAGCACGGATCCGCGTAAGGTAATGGCATCAAATGCCTCGGGTAGAAGCGCAGCAGTCACAACGCGCATTAGACGGCGGCAAGCGGCCGCGGCCATCCGGCGCGGAGCGCTGCTGCCGGCAGCTGGCTGGGTTTGCGCTGCGCTGCCTTCGCACGGCCAAGAGCCTACAGCGGCAGGTGTGGCTGCTGCGGCTGCCGCGACGCTGCCTAGCGCAGACCCTCAGTACCCAGCGCATTTTCCAGGCAGCTCACACCGAAGTCTCCCACGGAAACACCTGCGCCCGGCTGATCTTTCTCCCGCAGGCGACTGCCCCGCTTGCAGGGCTCAAGCACAGAGGAGCGCCCGCCGACCCCGCTCCTTCCCGAGCCTAGCTTCTTCCCACCACAGCGAGGGGACGAGGACCCGTGCGGCGCGGCGACCGCTCCCCTTTGCACCGAAGCCCCCAAGGCCTCGGCCGCCACCCTGCCCTGTGACGGGAGGCGAAGGGCGGCCGGACTCAGGCCGCCTCCCGCCCAGCCGTAAGATGGCTCCGGGACCGCGGAGCGTCCCCAGCCTGCCCCTCGTCTTGCTAGGGGACGGCGCCAGCTTTGAACTCGGGAAGCCCGTGGGGAGGCAGCGGAGGCCAATGGGCAGGGCAACGCCGGCCGCGCCGTACTCGGACCTTACAGCGCCCGCTCGGGCGAGGCCGCCCCTACTGGCATTGTCGAGCTGCAGCGATGCCAGCAGCCCCGGACCCCTGCAGGGTGAGCTACGCTGACGAGAAGCGCAGAAGCTCGAGCCGCGCCCCCGCTGCTCCCCGCGGCGGGCGGAAGGGGTCGGCGGGGGGAAGCCCGCGCCCCCGGTGCCGCTGCCGGGCATGCGCATTGCCCCCAGAACATGGCGGCGGCGTGAGGCGGCCGACGGCAGGAGCCGCTTGACAGGCGCGGGAGCCGCCGCAGGACGCTGAGGGTCTACTTCCCGCCTGGCCCTCCCCCGGTGAGTGGTGGCGGCGGCGCTTCCCACGGCGGCGGGCACGGCAAGGGAGCAAGCGGGAAAATAAAGGGAGGCGAGACGGCGCTCACGCCCCCTTTCCGAACTCCCACCGTGACCTCTGCCCACCGTGGCCGGACCGGCCGCCACGGTGTAAAGAGAGCGGCAGCCACCCCGTCCCCGTACCCTCATCCTTGTCCTTTTCCTTTCTGAGGTGCCTCCGGCTGCCGCCCCTCGCCAGCCCTGCCTCACTGTAGGCGACAGCGGCTCTGGACTGGGCTGCCCCGCGCTCAGGCGCCGCGTCCCGGCTTCTTGGAACTGCCGGCTGCCTTCCCCGCCGGGCTGAGCTCCCAGCGCGGTGCATCCCGCCAGTCGCCGGGGCAGGGGCGCAGCTGCGAGGGCGGCGCGGCGAGAGCCGGTCCCCAGGCGGCTCCTGGCATCAACAAAGCCCTTCTCCGGGAGGCTGGAGGGGGGGGGGAAGGGTCGCAGCTCCTGAGCAGCGGGAGCCCCGGTGAGCGAGGGCGACATGAGAAGACCCCGAGCGGATCAGAGCAGCCGTGCCGGGGGGGCGCTACCTCGAGCCGCCGGCTTCCCGCCCTGCCGGTGCCTCCGTAGCGGGACTGTACCCGGGAGAGGCCTCGCTCCCTGCCGGGGCCGGCGGCGTTTGACAGGAGCGCGGGGAGGACACGCCTCCCCTGCCCGGGGCCGCCCCGCCGCCTCCCCCGCGACGGCGGCGGCGGTTCCGCGCCCTCCCGGCCGAGGTGGCAAGGGAGCGTGCCCGCCGCTGCCCCGCTCCTCGCTGCCGCAGCGCTTGACGAGGTCCGTAGCAGCGGTTGCTAACTTGAAGAACTGGATACGCGTTAAAAATTGAAACGCTTCGGAGCGTGCCCTGCTGCTTGGTAAGGGGGGTAGGGGGTCCTGCCGGAAGGCTGAGCGGTGGAAGGAGCGGCTGGTTGGGGAGCAACTTGACTGCTCGCGATGCGTAGCGGCACCGTTCGCGTTTTCTTTACGGCGCTTTGAGCGTACGTCGGTTGCCCGCTTTAAAGGGGGTGTCTTAGCACGGGGAGTCGTCTTCCCCGCGAATGTGTGGTGGTCCGGAGAAAGTAGTTACCCGTGGGTATGGGAAGTTCTGTGCTTACGGTGGTGCTGTCGGGACAAACTGCAATGCCGTTAGCAATGCTCTACTGTTCAAGTTGAATTTTATGCTCAATTTCAGCAATAGATGCTTCAAATGCGTTTGGTGTAGGTTTTTATTTCGAAATAGTTACTGAAATTTCAAGTCGATGCCTTTCCCTACAGTTATTTTCAATTTCTCCCTGATTAATTAGGCTGTAGGAGATAGCCAAAAATAATCCTAAAGCCTGAAAGGTGTAATGAGGAGGTGAAGTACTGACGTCTTAGTTCTAACGATGTAAACCTCACTTGCGGCTCTAATTGGTGATGAAAACTTGAAAAACACAGACTTTGTAGATTTGCTGGTGAGTTTTCAGAGGATCCTGTGTCTACCGTGTAAACAGCTCTTCAAGTTTGGCGGGATATGAATTTTATTATTATGCAGAGTTAGAAGCCATAAACCTCTGGATTTGTAAAGCTTTGGTGCTGCACTCTTGGGAAGTGGCAGAGCCAAAGCAGTCGGCGAGGCAGGGGCGGTGACAACCGCGGCGCTTGTGCAATGGGCAAGGCAGCGGCAGGAAGGCATTCGGGGTGTTACGGTTGTGTTTGAAGCTGTCATACTAACATCAGGTCATAAAGAGGGGGTGGAGGCGTTGCAATGTGCCAGTTCTCCAGGGGCCACCGTCTAACGCGCACCCGGTGTGAGCGGGCTCGCTGGCAGCGTGGCCGCGGAAATGACTGCTGCAAGCAGGCTGCGTGCCTGGGGGCAGGGGAAGCTGAGTTCCTCCCTAAGGGGATCGTAAAACGTGAGTTCTGTTTAAGGATGGCATTACTTGAATCGATGGAAAGAAAAAAACACGTCGGGACTTTATATATGGGAGATTTCTCCAGCAATGCAAGCGGGGAACAACGGGAAAGAGCAAACAGTAAACCCGAAGTTGAGAGTGTTGCTCGGATGGCGTTTAACACAGCTTCATCTGTCTACAACTACCTGCAGGGACATTGTGAAGAGGCTGCTGCTGGCCTCAAGCTGAGGCTGGGGAGGTTTAGACTGGACATTAGGAAAAAGTTTTTCAGGAAGAGAGTGGTCAGGGACTGGAATGAGCTGCCCAGGGAGGTGGTGGAGTCACCCAGCCTGGATGTGTTTCAGGGTTGTTTGGATGTGGTGCTTGGGGCTATGGTTTAAGGTGAATCTTGTAGAGTAGGGTTCTAGATTGGGCTTGGTGATCCTGAGGGGCTTTGACAACCTGGGTGTTCCCGTGATTCTGTGATCTTGAGTATCATAGTAAAGTTTACTGTCTTTGAGGCTCAGCTGGTGGGGCTGACGCTCTAGTTTTCTGTTTGGTGTTAATATTTAGAAATATTTGTGCAATAAGTTAGTAATATTTGTGTAGCATCTTCAAGGTTGCAGATTTTTTAATAGTAGTTTTCAGATTCAGCAACAGCAAACACTGACTTTCGATTATGTGGTATAGCTGCAAGAACCAACTGCTTTCACACTAATTAGAAGTCACATAGATAAGCAAACATAGCTCTCTAATTTGATCTTAAAATTCAGTCGTAAGTGCTGATTTTGCTAAGCAAGGTTAGGGAAGAATCCCTGGCAGTGCTCTGGGACATGTTTCCTCCGGCGTTGTGTAGTCCTGCGTTCAACATGCAGAAGCCTTTCTTGCCTTTGCTGCCTCCAGACTAAGGCAGAGAGGTTGTTTTCTGAAGTAGCTGTTTATATTCCGTTACAAAACCAAGTGCAACTTTGTTCGCTCTGGCATGAGAATTGCAGTACCAAGCAAGCCTTAGTTCCAATATCCATCTAAACCAGCGCATGCAAACCCGTGGCTTTGCTTTATTTAAGAGAGGACGTGAAAAACCCTGAACCGAACGCGAGGTTTCTCCTGCCCTTTGTGCTTGAGTGTCTTCCTCAGGATTTTGCCTCGTTCTTGCCATTCTGATGGGATCTTGAGCTGTGGGTGAGCCCTGTTTACTCCCTTCACTGCTGCAGTCGATCCATAATGGGAATGGAGGGGAAAAAAATTAAGTCCTGGGTGATGATCATTTGATCCAGCAGGAAATGGCATTTGTCATTAAGTGTCCGGGGCACTGCAGCTGGCTTGCTTTATTTGCCTGGCTTACAGCTACCTCAAACAAGGATGGGCGAAGCACACAGTTTGAAAATGCCATTTGGCAGTCTTCTGTAATATTCTCTAAATGGAAGTATAGAACAAATTGCGGGTAGGGAGTGAGGCGCTGCTGGAGGAGCCTGTAGAAGACAGGCTGTTAACAACTCCTTGACCTCCGCATCTGCAGGGCATTTCAAGTTCTGTTTGTTCCTGTTTGAAAGAAACAGCCTTAGGCACCCAGCCTGGGTGCTGATTGATCCTTCCACAGATTAAAATCTTGGATGTGAAGGACTTCACCGTTTGTGTTCTCTGTAGTGCAAAGACATGCAGCATAAATGGCACAAAACCTTGGGAGTTCCCTAGCTTGCCTGAAGAAGAGCCAGAAAATCCAGTAGAAAGTTGTTGAGGCTTTAATACAGCAGCAGAAGAGATGTTAAATGGGAAACTATTAGTGCTTGAGTGTTACAGTTATTTTACACCTACTAGTCCTGGTGCTTTTGCAAATACTTTAATTTGCACTTTGACTCGATGTAATTTGAAGTCCCAGGATATTTGTTGCCATTCTGATACAATTTGGTGAATGAGTCCTTTTCTTTTTTTTTTTTTTTTTTTCTTATTTAACTGTGATTTGCATTTTGGTATCCGAGAGGGTTTTTTACTAACAAAATTTGCCTGAGTTGTTTGGAGACTTCTTGTAAGTTTTATACTCCAGTGATGTCTTGATGCAGTGGCAGCAAGCCTGAATATTACTTATATGCAATTAAGTTTGGTTTTGCTTTGTAGCGATGACTGCTGATGGTGAGGTTTATGTGGTGTGTGTAAACAGCTTTACTGATCACCTCTTAGTGGAGAGATGAAGCAGTTCTTTGAGCTAAAGACTCTAAAAAGTGCAACAGTTAAGTCCTTAAGTGAGTTGTAGCTTATTTCAAGTGTACCTTTCTGTGTGAGTACCATTTTTGTACCTTCAGCACCTGCCACCTGACTTGACCTGCATGGGCAATGAGGGGTGAGGCTGTGTACCCAGCTCCTGCCTCCCCTAGCAGTGCTTGCCATGGATCAGCAATGCTGCATCTTGCTTCTGGGGGTAGCAAGAGGTGATGTTCTGAGTGACCAGCTCAGTCCACCTGTGGGAGTGTCTATCATAGAATCAGTCAGGGTTGGAAGGGAGCACAAGGATCAGCCAGTTCCAACCCCCCTGCCATGGGCAGGGACATCTCACACTAGATCAGGCTGACCAGAGCCTCATCTAGCCTGGCCTTAAAACACCTCCAGGGATGAGGCTTCCACCACCTCCCTGGGCAACCTCTCCAAGTGTCTCACCAGCCTCATGGTGAAGAACTTCCAAACATTGATGTAAATCTCTCCTCCTCTGACTTAGCTCCATTCCCCCCAGTCCTGTCACTACCTGACAGCCTAAAAAGTCCCTCCCCAGCTTTCTGGTAGCCTCTTTCAGATACTTGAAGGCCACAAGAAGATTTCCTCAGAGCCTTCTCTTCTCTAAACTGAACAATCTCAACTCTCTCAGCCTGTGCTCATAGCAGAGGTGCTCCAGCCCTTTGAGCATCCTTGTGGCATCTGCAGTGCCAAGGACAAAACATTTATTAAAAAAATGGCTTTTTCTGATTCCTTAACAGAAACAATGTCTGCTTTCCTTCCCAGCTTGAATCTGCTGAGCACTCTCCTCATTGTCTTTTATTTTTAGAAACAGTTACTTTTTTTTTTAAGGCTGGCTTAGGTTTGTTGTTTGTTTTTTGGTTTTTTTTTTTTTTTTTTTAAATTTCTTTTAAAATACAAATCCTTGTCATTTTCTGCATAAAGGATCTGGTTTTTTTCTCCTGTCTTGTGATGCTTAGGCACCTCTGCCTGCCTGTAAGCTATCTTCAGCTGAATCATAGAATCAGTGAGGGTTGGAAGGGACCACAAGGATCATCCAGTTCCAATGCCCCTGCCATGGGCAAGGACACCTCACACTAGATCAGGCTGTCCACAGCCTCATCCAGCCTGGCCTTAAACACCTCCAGGGATGGGGCTTCACGTTGCCTAAAACCTGTATCCTGTGTCTGTGATCTCTTTAAGTATATCTGGTTGTTGCCTTTTGGGGGTCTTGGAGGAGTGAAGGAATGGCTTCAGGTACCTGAGCCAACAGAGCTTGGGTACCTACCTGCCTAAAGGCTTCCCTGGTACACACAGCAGGGGTACAGACAGAGAGTGACCTATGCAGAAGTGGTGGTGACAGCAGACACACTTGTGCCTCTTTCCTTGGTCAGTAAGGACACAGGTGTGGAGGAAGGTCAGGAGTTGTGTCACAGCCATTCAGACAGCAGCAGCTGTCTTTACAAGTCCCCTTTTCTTTCTTGTTTGGGCTTGCTTTGACCCTTTCTGTCAGGCAGTGGTTCTTTGGCACCATTTGTAGCAGAGGAGATGCACTGTCTCCTACTCTGAGCAACTGTCCTCCCAAGATCGCTGTCACAGATAGCAACAGCTTTAATTTTTAAGTCTATGGAATAGGACCAAAAGTAGAGTATTTGCTTATCTTAGATCCAGATGAACTGCAGAAGTGTACACTTCTGCTTCTTGATGGCAAGTTACGTGGCCCTCTCATTTCAGCAGTGTAAATTCAAGACTGATTGATAGTTCTGGACTCCAACTCAGGTGCCTCCTTTGTGGGTAGTGGTTGATCATTTTGGATCCAAATGAGTGCAGTATTAAGTGTGTGCTTGTCCTGGTTCTTCCTGCCTCTCTTCCTGCCTCTCTGAATTAGTTGCAGAGCCTGATATCAAAGTCTTTCTGAAATACCAAACCTTGAACAGTGCTTAGAATCACAGAATGGGCTGGGCTGGGAGGGACCTCCAAAGGTCATCCAGTCCAACCCCCTCCGCAGTCAGCAGGGGCATCTTCAACTGGATCAGGCTGCTCAGAGCCCTGCTGAACACACTTAGAATATCTCCAGGGATGGGTCTCCAGTCACCTCCCTAGGCAACCTGTTCCAGTGTTCCACCACCCTCCTGGTGCAGAACTTGTTCCTCACAGCCAATGTAAATCTGCTCCTCTCTATATTGAAGCCATTGCCCTCGCCCTGTGCAGGCCTTTGCAAACAGTTCCTTTTCAGCCTGCTTGCAGCCCCTTCAGATCCTGGCAGGCTACTCTGAGTTCTGCCTGGAACCTTCTTTTCTGCAGGCTGCAAACCCCCAGCTCCCTCAGTCTGCCTTCATAGCAAAGGTGTTCCAAACCCCTGAGCATTTTCATTGCCTCTTCTGGACCTACTCCATCAGGTCCATGTCCTTCCTGTGCTAAGGGCTCCAAAACTGGATGCAGCATTCCAGGTGAGGTCTCCCCACAGCAGAGTGGCAGAATCACCTCTCTGGATCCACTGTCTGCAGATCTTTTGATGAAGCCCAGGATGTGCTTCTCCATTTGTTTAGCAGGGTTGGTAGCTTTTCTGCTCAGTAGCTAGGATACTGTCTAAATACCCTGTGCCCAAACTAATCCTAAAATACTTGTGCTTCTTTAGATTTGTTAGAGCACTACTGTATGCAGCTTGGGTATGAGGAGTGTTTTGGACTGCATTTTTTAAAGCTAAAAATGCTGTACGTTCTGTGCTGCTCCCCATTTGTATGTTGTCATCTAAATCCAAGCAAGGCACGGCATTAAACTTAGATGTCCTGCTTAAATAGGCACAGAATTGGCAGGGTTGGGAGGAACCTCAAGGATCATCCAGTTCTAACTCCCGTGCCATGGGCAGGGACACCTCACGCTGGATCAGGTTGCCCAAAGCCGCATCCAGCCTGGCCTTAAACACTTCCAGGGATGAGGCTTTCACCACCTCCCAGGGCAACCTGTGCCAGTCACTGCCCTCGTGGTGAAGAACTTTTTTCCTAACATCTCATTTAAATCTCCCCTCCTCTAGCTTGGATCCATTCCCCCCAGTCCTATAACTATCTAACAGCCTAAAAAGTCTCTCCCCAGCTTTCTTGTAGCCCCCTTCAGACACTGGAAGGCCACAAGGAGGTCTGCTCGGAGCCTTCTCTTCTCCAGACTCAACAGCCCCAACTCTCTCAGCCTGTCCTCATAGGAGAGGAGCTGCAGCCCTCTGAGCATCCTCGTGGCCCTTCTCTGGACAGGCTCCATCACGTCCAGATCCTTTCTGTAATAATAATTTGATTCTAGGCTTTCAAGACCACAAATGAGGTCAGATTCTGTTTAAGGTCCCAAGGGAATTCAGTCTCTTCATGAAAGGGATGAACTTCTTTGATGGAAGTCTGAAGTCTGTTGTCTTCTCAAGGTAATATGATATCCCTTTTAGCACAGGGCATAGAGGAGGTTGATCCATTCCTCATCTCTAGCACACAGCAGTTCAGGGAGCATCTGAAGTTTATAAAAGCTACAAGAGGGTAGCAGGATTTTAATGAGGTGCTTCCCTAAAGTGAAGTGTGCACCATTATTTATGTGCTGCATGGAATCCACCAGAGATGATTGCAGGAAGGTTCAGTAGCAGGACTGCAGTTCTTGGGGCACTTCGAAAGTTAACCTAAAAGGCACAGTTTGTAACACTGACTCTTGTACACAGAGGAATGTGAAAGGGTATCAGAGCTGCTGGGTTTGGTGGAACTCTTTTGTAACTGTCAGCTGTAAGGGGCTCAGGGATTAAATCAGCAGATGGATAGAGCTGATTCTGCCACTTTACTCTGCTCTGCTGAGACTTCACCTGAAGTGCTGCATCCAGCTCTGGAGCTCTCAGCACAGGAAGGACATGGACCTAATGGAGGTCCAGAGGAGGGCCACAAGAATGATCAGGGGGCTGGAGCACCTCTGCTGTGAGGACAGGCAGAGGGAGCTGGGGGTGTGCAGCCTGCAGAAGAGAAGGCTCCAGGCAGACCTCAGAGCAGCCTGCCAGGACCTGAAGGGGCTGCAAGCAGGCTGCAGAGGGACTGTTTGCAAAGGCCTGCCAAGGACAGGCCTAGGGCAATGGTTTGAAATGAGAGCAGAGCAGCTTGAGATTGGCTGTGAGGAACAAGTTCTGTACCAGGAGGCTGCTGCAACTCTGCAGCAGGTTGCCGAAGCAGGGAGTTAAAGAACCATCCCTGAATATCTTTAAAGTCAGGCTCGAGAAGCCTATGAGGAACCTGCTGTAGTGGAGGATGTCCCTGCTGAATGCAGAGGGGGTTGGACTGGATGAGCTTTGGAGGTCACTTCCAACCCAAACCATTCTAACCCAACCCAAGCAGTGCTACAGGCTGGGGACAGAGTGGCTGGAGAACATCCAGGCAGGGAGGGACCTGGGGATGCTGGTAGAGAGTAGCTGAACATGAGCCAGCAGTGTGCCCAGGTGGGCAGCAGAGCCAATGGCATCCTGGCCTGGATCAGGAACAGTGTGGCCAGCAGGTCCAGGAAGGTTCTGCCCCTGCACTCAGCACTGGTCAGGCCACAGCTTGAGTGCTGTGTCCAGTTCTGGGCCCCTCAATTCCAGAGAGATGTTGAGGTGCTGGAAGGTGTCCATAGAAGGGCAGCAAGGCTGGTGAGGGGCCTGGAGCACAGCCCTGTGAGGAGAGGCTGAGGGAGCTGGGGGTGTGCAGCCTGCAGAAGAGGAGGCTCAGGGCAGACCTCATTGCTGTCTACAGCTACCTGAAGGGAGGTTGTAGCCAGCTGGGGTTGGGCTCTGCTCCCAGGCACCCAGGGACAGAACAAGGGGACACAGCCTCAATCTGTGCCAGGGGAGGTCTAGGCTGGATGTTAGGAGGAAGTTGTTGACAGAGAGAGTGATTGGCATTGGAATGGGCTGCCCAGGGAGGTGGTGGAGTTGCCATGCCTGGAGGTGTTGAAGCAAAGCCTGGCTGGGGCACTTAGTGCCATGGTCTGGTTGATTGGGTAGGGCTGGGTGCTAGGTTGGGCTGGATGAGCTTGGAGGTCTCTTCCAACCTGCTTGATTCTATGATTTTCATACCAAGTCTGTGTGTGCCCTGCACTGGAGTGCTATAAGGAGGTAGGCTGGTGTTCTGGGTAGGTCAGAAAATAGATACTAATTTTAATAATTAAATAAACAGAGTCTTAATTAGCTGGAAAGCTTTGAATGTAAGATCTAATTTATTTATTTTTCATGTCATTGGAGAATGATGCTCAGCTCCTTGTCCTCAGTGCTGTGAGCTGTGGTTGAAGGAGTGTGAGGGCATCACCTCCAAAAGCAGCAGGTGCTCTGTCTCCATCCTGGGCTGGCACCAGACACATGCAGAGGCAGCTGTGCTGAGGGGGAGCTGGAGGAGGTTGTCCCATTGCAGTCTACTTCACTCGTTGATTTCATAATGGGAAAGTTGTCCTGGGAAGTGGGAGAGAGAAGTGGATTTGCTGTGGATATTCCTGATACTTTGGGCCTGTTTTCTTTGGTGTTGGAAGAGTGCAGCAAATACCATAGCTGAGTATTTGCAGATGTCCTTTGAGCACTTTGGAGCTTCCTTGGTTTTGCTGACCTGGCAGCACTGTGCTAGCTGCAGAAAGGCCTAGCAGCACTGAATGGTTCTTCTGGATGTTTGTCCAAAGAGATGGACAAATGGTTTTGGTGGCATCTGTGTGGAAGATGAATCCCCTCCCTTCTGTGAGGGGATAAAAGAAGGATTTTCTTTTTCAGCCAGACCTCATTGCTGTCTACAGCTACCTGAAGAGACATTGTGGAGAGGCTGCTGCTGGGCTCTACTCACAGGTTAATTGGAGACAGAACAAGGATGAGGCTGGGAAGGTTTAGATTGGACATTAGGAAAAAGTTTTTCAGGAAGAGAGTGGTCAGGGACTGGAATGAGCTGCCCAGGGAGGTGCTGGAGTCACCCAGCCTGGGTGTGTTTAAGGGTAGTTTGGATGTGGTGCTTGGGGATATGGTTTAATCTTGTAGAGTAGGGTGACTCTTGTGGAGTAGGGTTATAGACTGGACTTGGTGATCCTGAGGGGCCTTGCCAACCTGTATGTTTCTGTGATTCTGTGAAATAAGAACTGGGGGAAGCAGCACAGCCATCAGCATCAGCAGTGCAGGTTGAGCCCAGTGCAGGGATGTGGCTGTGCCTGGAGACTGCAAGCAGCTCCCTGGAGTTTTCTCCCTTCAGAAACATTCCCTGGAAGGTGGGGGAGAAGCTGTCAGGAAATTGCTGAAGGGTTTGTTTAGTTCTGCGTGGTTTGGTTTTGTGCCCTGATTAGACACGAGTATGTGGGAGCAGTGTAGTTGTCTTATTGCACAAGGCAGGGTACAAGCGGAGTGTTGCAGCAGGAGAGATGCAGCAAGGTGAGTTCTGTCTTGGTTAATACAGAGTGGCAGGGAGTCCCAGCCAGGAGCCTGCTCTTCAGCTTCTCAAGTGGGAGAGAGAAACACATCCTTGAAGCACTGCAAAAGGATGGCAGCAGAATTCCTGCTAAATTGCTGCTAGCACTGAGTGCAAGCAAGAGGAGGCAAGGGCATTGCTCTGGAATAAGCCAACTCCAGCTGAGGTACTGGCAGTACCTGTGCAGAAACGTCCCAAACCTGTTCTCTGTCCCTTCAATGAATAGAATACATAAATGGTGCACTGTGTTTTCATAACCAAACTAAAAGTGTTTGCATTTCTCCAGACACTCTGCTGGGTGAATAAAAGCCCTACACCTCAGGGCTGTGTGGGTAGGGCTTTGTCCGATCCTATCTGAACTGAGCTTCCACAGCCCTTTTCAAGTCTGAAGGCAGAGCAGATGAAAGGAAGCCAAAGCTGCCTAAGAGACTGTAAAATCCTTTTTCCACCATCTCTCCTCTGCTTGTTTCTCTTTCCCTTGTCCACACTTAAGCACCCTGACACTGTGCTGCTTCTAAAGCTGGTGATATTGCTTGTTGTCTGCCAAAGGCAGACACAGAAAGCTCTGCAGGGATCTCTAGCATCTGGGCATCTCTTACCATGTCTGCAACAGCAATTTCTGTTCTCCCTTACCTGCTGTATTTACACTGTGCTAAAACTAAGCTTGGTGCCTCCCAGAACAAATAGTTTGGGAGCTCTCTTCTGTGTCAAGGGAGGCTGAGCTGAAGGCAGAGGAGAGATGTATCTGGGTGTAGAGAGGATTTCATGCAAAGCTCTCAGCCAAGGCATAATTTAATTAGCTTAGTTAGTTATGAAGGAAGTTTGAGTTGGGCATTTGAATAAAGGCTGATTAGTGCTGATGAATGTTTTCAGGAAGAGTCCTCTAGGCTCAAAGGGGGAAGTGGGAAAGAGCAGAGAGGTTTGTATGGAGCTAAATTCACCAGAATGCCCCAGCAATTTGTCATGCTCTTGTGCTGCTGTAAGTATGCACTAAGAAACCACTAAAACTGGCACTTTTACTGGTGCTGTGAGCTGGACTCTTTGTTTATTTGCCTGTAAGATTAAAATGCCCTTTCATGTGGGCAGGCTGGCATTTGCAGAGTATTTAAAGCTGTTAATGGCCAGTCCTCTGGCTTCACTGAACTGCTGACTTCACACATCCCATTTCCTTTTCCAGGTTTTTTACAACCTCACATCTTCTGACTTTGAAAGCAGGATGGAGAGGGAGGGAAAGAGAAGAAAAGCTGGTTTTATTTTCTGCTGGTAGCTGGAGAGCAGCTCCAGAGTTCAAATTTTCACCTGATAGTAAATGTTGAAAGCTCCATGACCTACATTGTTCGTGGAGTGTGTTGATGCTACTTAATTTCATCTGCTTGTTCTTTGCTATATTGCTTCAGGAATTCTGGGGACAAATTTTTGGTCTCAACCTAGTCAGTGCTGCTTTCTAAAACACACAATGCTTAGCTCTGCACCTAATAATAGTCTACTTTGTATGGTTTGAGAGTTAAGGGAGCTCTTTGTAGCCTGACTCATGGTCCAGAGCAGCTTTGTAACCTCACCTGGAGGGAGGGCAGAGCATTGGGCAGGCAGCATTTTACTGCTGACAGCTCAGGGGTTTGTTTATGCTGATCACTTCATAAACAGTGAGCACTGCACTCCTGGCACCTTGCTGAGGAGCTTTGACAAGCACCAAAGGTTTCTTCTTTATGTGAAGCCAAAAGGATATTTGTTAAAGGCTTAGGTCCCTGCTCTCTTCCTGCAACGACTGAAGAAATATGCAGACTTAGTTGTGGTAGTAGTTTAACTCAGATTTGCTCTTTGGAAAGGCCAGAAATTTGGTGAAGCCTTCTCTCTCTCAGCTTCATGTTCATCAGCTATAAGAGAAGGTGTCCAGAAAGCAGCTAACAAGAAGTCTCCTTACAAGTCTCCTTCTCTGGAGACTTTCCAGCCCTGTCTGGATGTGTTTCTGTGCTAGATTCTCTGGTCCTGCTCTGGCAGAGAGGCTGGACTCGATCTGTGGAGGTCCCTTCCAACCCCATACATACTGTGATGACAACATGGAAGTTTAATTTGCTCTCCTTGAAAGAATCTTGCCCTTGCTGTTGTTGTGTTGGGTGGGTTTGGGTTTTTTTTTGTTTTTTTTTGTAATTATTATTTTGTTTGGTTGGGTGTGGTGGGTTTCTGTTGGTTTCTTTTTAGTTTGGTTTGGTTTGGTTTATTTGTTGGTGGCTTTGGATTTGGTGGTTGGTTGGTTGGTGTGGTTGGTGTGTTGGTGCATTTCGTTGGTACATTTGGTTGATGTTACAAAGAACTAAAAGGGATTCCAACTTGGATCAGATTTCTTGTCAAAGCAACAACTGACCTGCTGGAGACAGTCCAGAGGAGGCCACAAAGATGCTCCCAGGGTTGGAGCAACTCTGCCATGAGGATAGGCTGAGGGAGCTGGGGGTGTGCAGCCTGCAGAGGAGAGGGCTCCAGGGGCACATCAGAGCTGCCTGCCAAGAGCTGAAGGGATCCTGCAGGAGGACTGCAGAGGGACTTTGGCTGAGGGGGTCTGCAGACAGACCAAGGGGAAATGGTTTGGAGCTGAGGCAGAGCAGGGTTAGAGTGGAGCTGAGGAAGAAGTTGTTGAGTGTGAGGGTGCTGAGAGTGTGGCACAGGCTGCCCAGGGAGGCTGTGGCTGCCTCCTTGGTGGGGGTGTTGCAGGCCAGGCTGGATGAGGCCTTGAGCAGCTGAGTCTAGTTGAGGGTTGCCATGGCTCAGGCACTGGGTTCAGTTCTGGGCAGCACAGCACAGGAAAGACATTGAGGGGCTGTAGAGTGTCCAGAGAAGAGCAGCGAGACTGGGGAGGGATTTGGAGGGCATCATCTGAGGAGCAGCTGAGGGAGCTGGGGGTGTTTAGTGTGCAGAAGAGAAGGCTGAGGGCAGATCTCATTGCTCTCTACAGCTGCCTGAGAGGAGGCTGAGGTGAGGCTGGGGTTGGTCTCTTCTGCCAAGTACCCAGCAACAGGACCAGAGGCAATGGCTGGAGTTGTGCCAGGGGAGGGTTAGGTTGGACATGAGGAAGAACTTCTTTAGTGAGAGAGTGGTGAGAGGTTGGCACAGGCTGCCCAGGGAGGTGGTGGAGTCCCCATGGCTGGAGGTGTTGAAGAAGCTGCAGCTGTGATGCTTCAGGCCATGGTTTGGTGCCATGGCAGCTGGGTTAGGGCTGGACTTGATGATCTGAAAGGTCTTTTCCAACCTTAATGATGCTGTGATTTTGACATCTTCTGCAGAACATCAGCAGCTTCGATGTGCAGCAGTACATGTCCTCTGAATAACTCCTTCAACATCAGGTGACCCAAGTTGGACAGGGAAAATGTTTTTCATCCCTTCTTCTGTAGTAGCAGCACAGAGTAAAGACTTTCGCCTGTCTGCTCATACACTGTCTTAGGACAAAGGGCTTGCAGAGCACAAGTGATTTGGTGATTAACACTTCAGTAAGGAATTGAAGGCAGAGGAATGCTTCCATCTGAGCTCTTTTCCAAAGTACCTGATGTGAGGGACAGTAATCAGAGAAAGCAGAACCCAGCTGACAGGATGGACCTAGATATGGATGAGTGTGGAGATCCTCCATGGCCTATTACACTGAAGATATTTTGATGCCTAATCCAATGTTATCCTGGGTTCATGGATTTTTTTTTTTTTCCTTCACCTTTTTCAGTTTCTTATTGGTGTCTGATGCGGATTCTGTACTGCTGTTCCTGCAGTCAGTGGGGTTTGGCTGCTTTGCCTGTGCCTGTGCTTAGCTTGGTCTTTTTAACTTGCTTTTCATTCTACTGTTCTGTGCACCCCCAATGCCATTACAGAATCAGAATCACAGAATGTCAGGGGCTGGAAGGGACCTCCAAAGCTCATCCAATCCAATCCCCCTGCCAGAGCAGGATCACTTATGCCAGATCACACAGGAACACATCCAGGTGAGTTTGGACTATCTCCAGAGAGGGAGACTCCACAACCGCCCTGGGCAGCCTGTTCCAGGGCTCTGGCACCCTCACAGGTTAAAAATTCCTACTCCTGTTTACATGAAACTTCCCCTTCCTCAGCTTCCACCCAGTGCCCCTTGTCCTGCCATCAGGCATCACCCAGCAGAGCCTGGCTCCAGCCTCCTGGCACTCACCCTGCACATATTGATAGCCACTGACGAGGTCACCTCTCAGGCTCCTCCTCTCCCAGCAGCACAGCCCCAGCTCCCTCAGGCTCTCCTCCTAACAGAGCTGTTCCATTCCCTTCAGCATCTTTGCGGCTCTCTGCTGAGCTCTCTCCAGCAGTTCTATGTCCCTCTTGAACTGGGGGGCCCAGAACTGGACACAGGACTACAGATGTGGCCTCCCCAGGACGGAGTAGAGGGGCAGGAGAACCTCTCTCAACCTTCTCACCACAGCCCTTCTAATCCATCCCAGACTGGCATTGCCCTTCCTGGCCACCAGAGCACATTGCTGGCTCATGCTCAACCTCCCACCCACCAGGCCCCTCCAGATCCTTTTCCCTTTGCTGCCTCCCATCGGGTCAGTCCCCAACCTATCCTTCTCCTTGGGGTTGTTCTTTCTCAGGTGCCAGACTCTACACTTGCCCCTGTTGAATTCCATTCATTTTCTCTCTGCCCACCCCTCTAGCCTGTCCAAGTCTGGCTGACTGGCAGCACAGCCTTCTGCTGTGGCAGCCACTCCACCCACTTTGGTGCCATCAGCAAACTTGCTGCCAGTGCCCTCTGTGCCCTCATCCAGGTCATTGATGAATACATTGAACAGAACTGGTCCCGGTACTGACCCCTGTGGGACCACACTAATCACAGCCTCCAGCTAGACTCCATCCCATTGACCACAACTCTCAGCTTTGCCTTTGGGTTGCTTTCTTTGTTGGTGTATTCCTGACCTTGCTTTAATTTTCTAGGTTAATTTCTTCACTCACTCAGCTTGCTTGCTAAAGTGGGNCACTAGCCACAGGCTCCTTTACCAGCAGCTCTAAATGCAACAGGTAAGGAGTTGCTGCCTGTTTCTTGGGACAGGCAGCACTAGCCACAGGCTCCTTTACCAGCAGCTCTAAATGCAACAGGTAAGGAGTTGCTGCCTGTTTCTTGGGACAGGCAGCACTAGCCACAGGCTCCTTTACCAGCAGCTCTAAATGCAACAGGTAAGGAGTTGCTGCCTGTTTCTTGGGACAGGCAGCACTAGCCACAGGCTCCTTTACCAGCAGCTCTAAATGCAACAGGTAAGGAGTTGCTGCCTGTTTCTTGGGACAGGCAGCACTAGCCACAGGCTCCTTTACCAGCAGCTCTAAATGCAACAGGTAAGGAGTTGCTGCCTGTTTCTTGGGACAGGCAGCACTAGCCACAGGCTCCTTTACCAGCAGCTCTAAATCCAACAGGTAAAGATTTGCTGCCTGTTTCCTGGGACAGGCAGCCCTAGCCACAGGCTTCTTTACCAGCAGCCCTAAATCCAACAGGTAAGGAGTTGCTGCCTGTTTCCTGGGACAGGCAGCACTAGCCACAGGCTCCTTTACCAGCAGCTCTAAATCCAACAGGTAAGGAGTAACCGAGTCTGAAGCAGCAACCTCTTCCCAACAGCAGCACCGCATTGTGTGCCTGCAGCTGGGCTCACCCCTTTCAACCAGCACTTGGAGAGCTTTTCAGTTGTCTTGTATTTTTTTTTTTTTTTTTTTTTAAGAGAGTAGTGGGCATGCTGTAAAAGAGCCCCTCTGGTAGGAACACAAGCTCATGAAAAGCTGGAATCCTTTTTATGTCCTGACAGGCGCTCCGCTTGTGCTAAACTTGATGACTATCACTGCGGGGTTGGAATCTTTATGACTGCACCAAGTGCAATCTGGTCCTTGGAACAAAAAAAAAAAAGATAAAAAAAAATGGTCTATAAAAACAGTTCCTTTGACTCTGCATCACCTCTCACAGTTTATTACTTGCAGCAGAAGAAAGCTTGGGATTTTTTGGTGCAGGGATCTGTGAAAGTATCAAGTGTTTCGAATTTACTTGGTGGCTTAGAGGGGTTTCTGTTCTTAAGCCTTGTATCAGTGCTGTTGTGTAGCAAAACCTCCTTATTTTCAACCTTTCCTTAGGTTGGAAGGAGACCTTAGAGATCATCTTAAGGCATTTGACAGTAGTGTTCAGTTTGATTTATGTCTGCTTTCGGATCTCAGCATGCGAGGTTTTGTTCTAACTGTCCAGCACACCCCAAGTGAATTCTTCAGTCCCTGGCATTTAAACCCCACCACATTTAATGAATTTTAGCCATGGCTTGCACTGTCTGGAGTTTTCTTTTCAGCATGCAAGTGTAAGGTTTCAGAAACTCCATATTTGTTATATGTAAGACTGGAAAGAAGGAAGCTTGTGGAAATGTTATCTTTGGTAAAAACTCATCTTGGAAACAGCAATGGTTGAAAAAAAGAATAATCTTGAGCTTTTGGATGGTTGTTTCAACTTTAACCTCACAGAGTTTCTTGAAAGGAAATTAGTCAAAGGAGATAATTAAGAAATTTGAGTACATTCTTTTGTTTGTTTTTTACCCATTATTGTTTGAACAGTTAATAGAACAAAGAGTAATAGAATTTGCCAGCTTGGTTGCTTGGGGGTTAAAAAGCTCTAAATGAGTTGGACATGAGCACAGACAACATTCAAAAAGCTAAATGCTGGAACATACAGAGTCATGCACACACAAAAAAGTCAAGTTTGGGGTTGCTCTTTGACCATAGTGTAACTGATCTGGCCCTTCTGGCTTCCAAAGCCTGCAAGAGCCTGCAAGCACTTAAATGCTTCCCTGACTGGTTCTCTGTGCTCTGCTACAAGCTGCATGGGCAGGGGTATCAGAGAGCATTTGGACCTTAATGTAGATCTCTTACATGCAGTGTGGAAGATACCTAAAGGTATTTTTAGGTACCTTTTTCCCTCAGGGTGCTTAAATTGATGCTTGTTTAATTCTGTGAGACAGGACAAGTTGGTTGGGTGTTAAAATTCTTTCTTCCACTTTTCAGTCGTGTTTGTTAGGGCAGAATGTAAAAGGAATAAACCACATTTGCTGGTTTTTGTTTGTTTTTGGTTTTTTTTACATTGTATTAGAAATCCACAGAAAATGCAAATCATGACGCAGAGAACTGTCTGAAGCCATGAAATAAAGGTTTGGGTTCTCCACCCTTGCTGCTTTGATGGATGTGTCATTTACGTGCTGTTTACATGCTTCTTCCACACAGAGCTTGTTAAACAATTTGCAGCTGAAAGCAGCAAGATAATGATACATCCATACAAAAAAAACCCCAAAACCAAAAAACCAACCAAAAAAACCCAAACTACAACCAGCCCAAACCCTCCTTTCCAAAAAAAAAAAAACACAAAGAAAGAAAATTCAAACCCTAACAATAACCTCCCCCCCTAACTTTGTTGTATTACTACTCCACAGGAAACAGTTGTGCTGAAAGGAAGAATTAACTGGGGTCTTTCAACTTCAGCTTTTTTATTGGGAGAGGGAAGATCACAGAAGTGTTACCATGGGGAGGACAGCAGCTAAAGGTAAGGCCTGGTAGCTTTTATCCAAGAGGCAAGAAAATAAGAGAACCTGCTACATTTTCTTTTAGAGGATAATGGGATATTACTTGACTTATGCTGTTAAAAAAGAGAGTTTATGATATGCACTGAGCACAGATTTCATGTTGATTTAGAGTAAAGAGGCTACATTTGGCTTATCTTAAGAGTTCCACAAGCTCAGCCCAAAGCACTTTGGTCCTGTAACAGCCTCGAAGCCATTGCACTGCCCTCAAATGGGAAGAGTGTGTCCAGCTGTGAGATGAAATCAAATGCAGTGCTTCATTCTGATGCAGCAGGACAAGGAAGCAAACTTCAACACTGCAAACTGGTGGAGGGGAGATTTAAACTGGATGTTAAGAAGTTCTTTCCAGTGAGAGTGGTGAGACACTGGCACAGGTTGCCAAGGGAGGTTGTGGAATCTTTGATCACATTGGGTGATTCTGTGCTCCCCAACCTCCCTGGAGGTGTTCAGGACCAGATTGGATGAGGATTTGAGCATCCTGTTGTAGTGGGAGGTGTCCCCTGCCCATGGCAGGGGATTGGAACTGAATGATCTTTGAGGTCCCTTCCAACTTAAAACTTCTGTGATTCTACCACATGGCATTGGCAGCTGTTTTCTTGGAAGAGAAAATGACCATTCCTTAAGGAAACACATCCAGCAAAGCACAGCCTGCTTCAGAGGTAGCACAGCCTGCTTCAGAGGTGTCACAGCTGAGAGGTTAGCTGAGAGCTCAGTGCTAAAACAGACTGAGACTTAAGAAACCAGGGTGCTTGGGTTAGTGAAGCCAAAACAACATGGAGAGGCCAAGACCAACCCTCTGAACCCAGGCTCCTGCTTTTCAGAGCTTTCAGATGGGTAACCCTCCTGTGCAAAAGGCTGCCAACACTTCCATGCTTTCCTTGAGCCTTCTGCCTTCAGCCCAGGCTGCTTTATGTGCTTGTGCACTCCCTAGGTAAATGATTGCCTTCTGCTGTAGGAGATTTTCTGCAGTGGCAGAAGTCATCTGTTCAGTTGTTGCACCGAGGGTTTGTGGAGGAGGTCTGTCCCCTTCTCTTGTAGGCTTTCTGCATGGCTGTCAGTCTTAAGTACACTAAAAGAGACACTCAGTTCTGGACAGAAAAGGATCCCACTGGGGAAGCACAAAAGGAGGGAGAGGAGACATTTCATGTTCACTCTGCCTTGATGGCCTCAAGAAGAAGGGAAACGAGACACTTCATGTTCACCCTGCCTTGATGGCCTCAAGAAGAAGGAAAAGGGGACATTTCATGTTCACCCTGCCTTGATGGCCTCAAGAAGAAGGAAAAGGAGACATTTCATGTTCACCCTGCCTTGATATCCTCAAGAAGGGAAAGAAGACATTTCATGTTCACCCTGCCCTGATACCCTCAAGAGGAAGGGAAAGGAGATGCTTCCTATTCACTTTGCCCTGATATCCTCAACTTTGTCCCCTGAGATACGGTGAAGGGTAGCTAAAAAGGAGCTCAGAGCCCTGTGTGGTAGGGAGTAGAGAAGGTCCCTCTTGAGCAATGCCAAGTCATGTGCTTCTCTTGGCAAACTTCATCTGAAGGTGAACAACTGCAGGGCATGGGAAGGGCAACTGTTTGTGTCACCCAAAGGTGTTTCACATTCCTCAGGTAAAGGCAGGGGCTTTTCTTAGCGTGTCCAGAGACAGGACAAGGGGCATGGTTTGAAGCTGAGGGTTGGACTGGAGCTGAGGAAGAAGTTGTTGAGTTTGAGGGTGCTGAGAGTCTGGCACAGGCTGCCCAAGGAGGCTGTGGCTGCCTCCTGCCTGGAGGTGTTGCAGGTCAGGCTGGATGAGGCCTTGAGCAGCTGAGTGTAGCTGAGAGGTGTCCCTGGGCATGGTGGGGAGGTTGGAGCAGATGAGCTCTGAGGTCCCTTCTAGTCTGAGTCCTTCTGTGATTCTTGACAGAATTAGTCTCCTCATCACCTGATGGAGCTGGAGACTTTAAAGCAGCAAAGAAATAGTAACAGAAACCTCTACAGCAGCATGGCTGTGAGCTGCTTTCCCACACGCTGGACACCAAGCAAATCTCTTTAGCAGACCTTAGATTCTACAGGAGTCTTTGCTGATTAGTTTTGCTGTTTTCTTTTTTTCTTTTCTGGCTTTCACAAGTCATGGTATCAGTCAGGGTTGGGAGGGACCACAAGGAGCATCCAGCTCCAACCCTCCTGCCATGGGCAGGGGCACCCTACCTTAGATGAGGCTGTCCAGAGTCTCATCCAG